>JAOYSI010018936.1:24004-36022 GCA_025775065.1 Hiodon alosoides
CAACATCTCCCAGGTCGTCCCTCACTGACATCCACATAGGATGGTCAACATCTCCCAGGTCGTCCCTCACTGACATCAACATAGGATGGTCTACATCTCCCAACTGTTACCCGCAATTCACAGGTTTAAAGGAGAGCAGGTGCAAAGAGGCCGGCTCTGAAATACAACAACACCAAAGACATGGAAGGAGATGAGTGACAGCTGACACTCTGATTACCCTGGTTACCTGAATGTACGTAGAGCCTTTGTACCCACTGGCTAAAGCTTCAGCTATTTTTTTAATGCTTGCGACTCCAAATTTGTTTCCTACCATTTGTTCTCGCCGTCCCAAGCTGGCAGTTTCCTGTGTGTCCCAGGTGCACAAGCAGCACCCAAACACTCATACATTCACACTTCACACCTCATGCCCACATATACATGGCCCGAAATCTCATACATACACACACCCGTGCTCACACACATTCCACGCTCTCACACACACACCACGCTTGGACACACTCACTTCACAAGCACGCACATACACTATAAACACACACATACATACACCCTGCACACCTCCTACAGGCACATAATCTATTTACACATTGCACAACCCTTGCAAACACACACACACACACACACAAACACACACCTCTCACAAAAACCCTATGCACACTCACCCCACCCCCAATGGTGGTAAGAGTCAGGTCACAGAGTCTGGTTTCTCCTAAAAGTCTCCCAAAGCAGGCAGGAAATATCACTTCTCAGGCTAGTAACTGGCCCTGTAGCCCCTGGCGCCGTGGTTACACTGAAAGGAGGAAAGGGAGGAGTCTCAACAGGGAACATTCTGGCAGGTACTTGGACGTTATTTACTGTAAAATATCCCATTCCGAAAGCCGCTATTTTTTCCCCTTCTTGTCGTTCGTCATTTCATTCCCAAGAGGATCTGAAAGTGTTGGTAGTGATTGCAGAAGAGTCCACAGAGGGGTCAAGAGTTAAGTTAGCTGCCCCTCTGTGTGACCATTTATGGGAGGTTGTAAATTAGTGGGGGTTAACTGCAGCTCTGTGTGACCATGTATGGGAGGGTGTAAATTAGCAGGAGTTGGCAGTGTTTGTCTTGAATTGGTGAGAAATTTGGCTTGTTTGTGCCTGGAGAAGTGTGTGTGTGTGTGTGTGTGTGTGTGTGTGTGTGTGTGTGTGTGTGTGTGTGTGTGTGTGTGTGTGTGTGAGAGAGAGAGAGTTACAGTTAAGCAAGTGGCAGTAGATGTACTAATAACAGTACAGACAGTTTTGGTTATTGTACTACTAGCGGTTGTTGAATCTGTGTGAGAAATGAAAAAGCAGTACTCAGAGGGATATCAGTAATAATTGCGGTAATAGTTGGTTATAGTAGCCCGTTTGCAGCTGTTTCAGTAGTAGTATTAGTAGCAGTTGCAATAGTTTCTAAGTAAGAAAAAAGTTTTGCTCTAAGTAGGAGAGCGACCTTAGAGCACATCAGCGTGTGTTTGATTTTGAGGAAGAAGGATCAAAAGAGAGAGATAGGGGGTTGTTCAAGAGCATATGGCTTTTTTGGATCTGTCTAGAAGTTGGAGCAAACTTAAAAGCTTTGGCTGCAGCGGTGATCTTTTGACCCAGACAGTGACACACAAGAAAGCTGCAGATGTTCAAAGCGTTCCAGGCCTCTCATCTTCTGGCCCGTCTACAGGAGGAAGTGGTTTCACTGGAAATATTTGTTTTCTCTGCGTCTGTGGTCAAAGCGCTGTGTATTCACTTACATCTCTCCCTCTCCCTCTCATTCCAACTAAACTTAACTCAAATGTGCTTCATTGGCATGTCCATAGGATTACAGTACTGCCAACACAAGGACAGGATTATAACATTTTTAAATAACGAGATTAATAAGTAACAAAATTAATCAATTATCAGTTATTATTAATCAATTATTAAAAAAATAGAAAACCCCAAAAATGTATTCCGCATATAGGCTTGCTTAATCAGTGTGCCTCATACCTTGGCAGTCAATGGTGATGTGCGCCCTCAGCAAGACTAATACTCTTGTCTTGTTCTGAAATTTCTTTGATTAGGGAGAAAGAAATTTCAATCCTGTTGAATTATTTTGCTTTAAAAAATAATTGGGTAACCCGTTCAAACCTCTCTCATTCTAGGATTTTCTAAGCAGAGAGCTGAAGGATGGACAGTTCTTGGACCATGACTGTCCCCTAGAGGGTAAGTGGGGAAAAATACAAATGTCAGCTTCTCTTTAAACCTTAGATGGCTCATTCCATTACTATGTGTTGATGAACCTAGATGTTTTTACATTATAATATATTATATTATAAAATATTATTTATATCTTTATTCACCAGGAAAAATTATGATTTAATGGATTTCTGTTTTATACCACGTCCTTAGAGTTAGAAGTAGCTTAACATTTCTGACAGGACGTGGTGCTGCATGTGTGGTACCCTTTTGTCAAGTAGATGGGGACAGCGTGTTATGGTGGTTAGTGTGTATGATCAACCAGGTTGCACGTTTTAAACTGGTTTTCTGAGCCAGTTCCACTCTGTTGTTCATGAATTATCTTCAGCAGTGTAGGCGATTAGGATGAGGCCATTGTAAGTCGACACGTTAATCAACGTTTGTGTCTGACAGTGGCGATGCCTCCAGAGAAAGGGGAGAACCACTCACAGTTCCTCCAAGCAGAGGATGGAGGGCGCCACCACCTACAGAGAGAATTGGCCCCAGGCCCAGGGAAAAAGGGCGTCAACCTGGATGTGAGTGGGAGTAAAAGAGTAGCATAAACTCAGGGACCTGCAGAGGGAGTGGCTCTAGGGGCTCGATTAATTTTAATTAAATTAATTAATAAACAATTAGATAGCCCTTTTTTAAATTTGAGCCCCTGCCCCTGAGGAAATCTCTGCACGTCCCTGCTTAAACCACACTGCTTTGCGTGAAAGCAGAGCTGGTTAACACTGTATAAATGCTCCCTATAGCCCTGTCTTCTATACCTGCATCAGAATCTGAACCCTCATGATGTGTAGTTTTTCTTTCTTTATTGAATGCATTTGATACAAAATACAAAAATAGATGCTGTAGGTCTAATGTGTACTTTACATTCTTACACAATGTTGAACTGGGGGTAGGGGTTGTTTGAAGTGACTGAGGTGCTCCAGCTGTAAAAGTTTCTTTGGCAACAGGACCTGGAGTGCCACACTTTAGTTGAGGATGACAATCGGCAAGAGTGGGTCTTTACACTCTACGACTTTGACAACAGTGGAAAAGTAACTAAAGAGGTATGAATTCTGATCTGTCTCTTCAGGTGAGAGAAAAGCAACACAAAATTAATTTTGACATTGGTGGTGGGCACTGATATGAGTTATTGATCCTGTATCAGTATTAAAATGGATAATTTTATTATATTGTTATACTTTTAAATATGTGTTTATGAACACTCCTGTAAAAGAGAATTACTTAATTGTTTATCACAGGTTAAATTGGCCTATTAGAAAATTTCCCATTCCAAGCACACACAGATATTTAAACATTGCATTTGGCTGCCACAGATTTGTGGTCTCTGCAGCTTGTACTTAGTGTAGGCAAACCTCAAAAAAGCTTTGGATTTCAAGAGAAATGGCATTGTTGTGGGAAGCGGCATTGTAGCAGTGCAAATAGAATTCTATGATTGGTTGATTGTGTCTTGACTCGCAAGATCTGTGGTTGGGACATATTCCATTAACGAGCATGCAATTAAAGACTTTAAAAGTGACAGCAAAGGAGGGTTATGTAATTGCATTCTTCTGTCGTTTTATTAAAGGCTGAAAAGTCTGTTGGCTGTGAAATGATTGTTTTTATTTATTTTTTAGTGCCAATCAGTATTGTTTTTTGTTCCTTTTTTATGTGGTTAAACTGCAAACTGTGATCTTCCCACTGGTGCAGGACATGTCCAGTCTGATGCACACCATCTACGAGGTGGTGGATGCCTCCCTGAACCAGCCCTCCTCGGGCCACTGCAAGACGCTGCGCGTGAAGCTGACCGTCACACCGTCGCCCAGTGTTCGCCGCAGGGACGTCACCAGTCCCACTGCAGGTGAACAACTGAGCCCCACATTAACACGAAATCGTTGCATTTAAACATAAGTACCATTGTAATTTTTCATGGATTATTGTTGGGAGTTCTTGGAGTATTGTTGGCAGTTAAATTTTTCTCCAGATCGACTCTGTTGCCCCCCCAAACACACAGATGGAGACATGGGTCGGTGCCGGGCCGAACCAGATTATGAGGATGTGCGCTACGCAGACCGTCGACTCTCTGCTCTCATCAGGTCACTCATGTGCATTTACTAGTATTATTCAAATAATTACTTTCTTAAGATAGCGGTAGTTATGTTGGGCATTTGTTAAGTAATTGGTTCTCTCATCCTGAGCCAGCATTCTATTGCCTGTTTAACTTTGAACCTATGGTAAATGTCAAACACATGCTGTCACTCTGTTACAATGCATTATAACAACTTTTAAATAACCCTTGCTGTCACTCAATGGGTTCCAGTCTCCAGTCTCTTTCATCTTGCTGTGAAGTGCATTTGTAAACTACGTCTCTTGCTTCTCGTATGTTCCACCAGAGGGCAGAGCACCGACCCTCCGGTGAGTCCAGACGGAAAGCATTACTGCGTGGACGAGAACACGGAGAGGAGGAATCACTATCTAGACTTGGCTGGAATAGAGAACTACACATCCAGGTTTGAAGGAGGTGAGATGTCTGCTCTGCACACAGCTCAACACTTGCTGCTCTGCTAGCCTGATTATTTAATTAAGATATTAAGCCTAATTAACTAAACCCCTTCCTCCTGCCAGGGTCCCCGCCTCTACAATCACGTCAAGAGCACCATGGCCGTGCCTCTCACTCTGCTCACCAGCGCCGCTCACAGGTCCTGGGAGAGAACTACGCCAACACCGAGACCCGAGGGAAGGCAGTCCCCTTTCTGCGATCCCCAAAAGGGATCACCAGAGGGCAGAGTGCAGCAGTGGTTGGTGGATGGGGCAAGTCCAACAAGTGCCATGGGCATCACCTGCCCCAGCAGCCCTCAGCACATGTGGGGCCCTCCTCTGGACATCCCCTCCCCCCGCAAATTCCCCAGCAGCAGCCAGCCCCAAACCACCAACACCCTCTACTGCATAGTCACAGCCGCCGGCTCCGCGCCAAGGCCAGGGAGGCCCTGTCCCCCTCCAGGACCCCACTGCAGCCGCCATCTGCAACCTCCGCCCAGCCAGGGCTAGAGAGGGAGCAGCTACCAACCTTCCCCATCAGCCCTGGTGTCATGGTGCCTGTGGCCCAGCGCCATGAGCATCACCACCACCATGAACACCACCACCACCACCACTACCACCATTACCCTCAGACATGACTGCTTTTTTCTGCTCACTGGTTCACAAAGCTGAAGGGCCACCCCCAAAAACACCATCAACGTCGCTGTAACCACTACCCTCGGACATGATCGCGAGCCTTGTTTCTGGTCTCTGGTGAACAGGGCTGAAGGTCCACTTCTGGTAGCCCCCAAGGGACCATCCCCACCTTTTATTTCTGCCTTTACATGCTGGACCAGAAACCTTGAAGGAAACTAATGAAAGTGACTCCAAGGAAAGTTCATGGTAGTAAAGTGCCATTTTCCAAAAGGCTAACTGTTTTTTTTTGTATTTTTTTACAAAAGGAAGCTTTAAAGTTCCAAAATTCTGGTTGATTTATCTCGATTGCTCTTCCCACAGAAGTCCTATTCTGTAATGTATTGTATTGTACTGGCGTAAAACAACGTGTCCAGGTAGGCCACAGAGTGGGTAAGAGTTCTGTGGTTATTAGTGTGTCAAGATTATGTTGAGTTTTGCGTGACAAGGGCTGTCAGTGTGGGGTTGTTTGACGATGGTTGTCAGTGTTGTGTAGGGTGTATTTCTGTGTTGATCAGCATGGAGTGTCGCGGTTTGGATAGCTATTTGTCAGTGTAATTTTCAAGCAGGGATGGATGTGACAGATTTTATTTTATTAGAGTGGTGTGTACTTCTGAGTGATTGACAGCCTTTGATCTCAGGTGAAAGGTGCTACCCCTTTGCTAAAAGCCCGCTGGACTGTGGAATTTCCCCTCAGGTATTTTTCTGACCTTCTTAATCACCACTGCTATTAACAATATGTAAATAAATACTTGTATAATTATACATATATAACAGTATATACTGTATATGAATATCTATCATTGTGTATACACATGCATGTGATAATGTCTATCTATTTTAATAAAAATACATATTGTTAATGTTTGTGTTTCTACCTATTTTCACTTGCGACTTCAAGACTTTTATGACTTAAAAGTTGGCTAATGACCGCCCTCTAGAGGCAAATGATAAACAGTCAGCACGTGAGGTATATTCTACTCCTTGCAATGGCTTGCTATTCTGTAGATATATATGTGCTTATTTTACTATAAAATATAACATGTTTAGGGGCTATCTATAATGCGATGTATGTGTCTTTTTGATTCCTCACTGAATTTACACTTCACTGACGCCTACCAAAATCTGACGTGACTCAAACGTTGCGAGTCCCAAAACAAGTCGCCTCGATAAATAAATAAGTAATTTCTTTGTAGTTTTTACTTATTTTTTTATCATTGCTCTGGAAAACAGCATCAGCTGTAAGCATAAAATAGCTGGGAATATGAACTCCTATCAGGAACTTGTTGGCTCTTGCTGGCCAAAACAGTCAGGACTCATAGCACAGCAAGCTTCTGTAACAGTAAGAGTTTCTCTGTCCTTCTTGTCTGGGCTAGTGTTGCGAAACAACATGAGCAAGCTGTCAGTGATATCAGTGAGACCGCACCCCAGAGGCCCAAATGGGATGTAGCCGTAATCAGTTCATGCGAGATCAACAATACGACCCTTTTCTGCCACTGCCTAAATTTCACTTTCACAAATTTTCAGCTAGTTTTCAGGCATTTACAGGCCTATTGTTATTGTTGCCACAGATTCCTGCGCAAACCTGATTTTAACTGCATTTATCAGGTCCCAGTGGTTAGCTAAAATTCTAAAAGTAGATTCAGTGTAAAACCTTGGAGAAACATTTTCAAAACATAATACCCAGTTGTCTAAATATGCCACCACATGAATGTAATACATTTTTCCCCTTTGTTAATTACTGATTTACTGCCACAGGGTGCCAGATACATCCTCTGTCTAGGTGCCCTGTTTAATCCCCATGTCTCCATAACGAACCTCCACACTGCACCCTAAGGCAGGAGTCGGGTTGCGGGTTGTTCCACCTCGCCTAGCATAGAAATGATTTCACCTGGTGTTTCCAGGAGTAAATCAGCTGCTATTGATTTGTAACTTAAAAACCTGCAGATCCTGGTACTTGCAGCCCAGCGATGCCTATTTCTGCTCTAGAGAAACGTCTCCACCCTGGTCTAGTGCTTGTGTTGGTCTGTAAGACATGTTATGTCATGTTCATTTCCTCACCTTTCCCCTAAGGTGTGTTGCGTCCAGGCTCGCACACGTCTTGCCGACCTCTCTACCACCTGTGGTCCGTCCCAGGATGTAACAGAGTCCCAGTCAACAAAACCCCTTAGAGGAAAAGTATTTTAAAAAATTTACAAAATAAAAAACAACCAAATGGCTCTGTGTGAGCATAAGCTAAACTACAGTACCCATACATACAGACAACCAAACAAACAAAAACAAAATAAATCCAAACAAGCACCTTCTGCTCCCTGGGGCACATAAAAGCTTTCCTCTTTCTTCTTTCATCCAACCTAGAAGCCCTCTACTTATTGCATCTAGTCACATGAATATTATCTGCTATCACAGGAATTCCTATCTGTCTTTTGTCAAAAGCAAGTGTGACATCAGGATTTTAGAAATTGTAGAAGGTGGGTATGCACAGGGATGGAAGGACAGCTAAACATTCCTGTTAAATTGTGAAATTTAGTTGTCAGCCACATATCAGGTCACGGGAAAGTTATGACACAAAAGGTTGTTGTGGGTCAACCTTTGGTGAAAGTCAGAAATAGAGCCGCTCCATGTGACCAAAGGGTTGAGGGTAAAGGACAGCTGCCTCTAAAAATAGCCATCTTCTCTACAGTTAAACAAATCCAGCATCGCTCATGCATAGAACTCCAGGACAGACATGCGGGCACACACACGGAGGAGGGGAGGAAGACGGCACGCACACACAAACACAATGAGATTCAGATACAATAATAGTGATATGCAGAGAGAGAGACAAACATACTGGTAGAGTCAGCGTGAAAGGCACACATACAAAGAAGCAGAAAGAGAGAACGGAGATACCAGCTCATAAACACCAAGCCACTGTCAGGGGAGAGCAGAGGAATTATGAAGACCCTGAAGTTTCTTGCCGCAGAGAGGTTTGCGCAGGGCGGCCTAAACGCCCAGAAGAACATCAGCTGTGTTTCCCTCAACTTGTACCCCGTGCTGTTCAAGGCCAGTTACCTGCGCGAGGAGGCTGGCATGCTGCATGACCTGGTACAGGCCTGGCCGCTCGCCGAGCTCGACCTGCAGAAGCTGTTGGGTGTGACAGTGGACTGCCCTGAAGACCTGACCTCACGCACCTGCCGCTGTTGTCTAGAAGCTGTCCTGGCGGGCCTGAAGGATTACGTGCTGTGCCCCTCTGCCACCTATGCCAAGGCTTTGCGGGCTGTAGACCTGACGGGCCTACGTGACACAGAGCATCAGGCCTGCCCCTGTGGGGCCACACTGGGTCGCTGGGCCCGCACATGGCTGGCCACCAAGACATGCCTGGAGCTGGTCCTAGCCCTGCAGGCGGGCAGCACCGTGCCCTGGGCCGCTGGAATGGAGGTGGACCTGCGGCTTAACGCCTTTGTGACGGGCCGTAGCTATGACGTGGTTACCCTGGCCTTGGCGCAGAGAAGCAGCTGCCCACTCAAGCTGCGCTGCGTGGGCTTTCGTGCGGACTCGCTTGCCCTCAAGCAGCTCTTCTACGTGCTGAAGCTGGCCGATCCTCCTGCCATGAGGCGGCTCGAAGTGGTCCACAACGTGCACCTAGAAGCTCCGCACCTGGAGGTGCTGCTCTCCCGGGTCGAGTTCCCCCACCTGCGCTCCCTCACGCTGCCGGCACGGGCCCTGGATGTACGCCGTCTAGCCGTCGGAGACGAGGGCCTGCTGGCCACCATTGGGGCGCTACTAAGCCGGCTTAAGGAGCTGACCGAGTTGTACATGGCCTTTTCCACACTCACTGGACAGCTTCGTAGGTTGCTCAGGTAAGAAGTGTGTGTGTGTGTGTGTTTGTGTTCGTATGCTCCAGGTGAAAGAAAGTTAAAAGTTTATTGAGAGGTATCCATCAAATCATCAGAATTTAAGAACCAGGGTTGGCCAACCTCTCTCTCCGTCTAAAACAAGTGTTACTCTGAAACAGGCATTTGTTTACAGCAGTGTGGAATCTGTTTGTGCATCGCAGCCAATGTGGAATGCAGACGCTAGGTATCTAGGTCAGAGAGGTTACTGAACCCAGCCAAACTCTGCAACTAATAGCAAAGCCTTTTGTACCACTGTGCTAACCCCTTACTGGCAAAATGGACAGGTCAGAGACTTCTTAAATGGAAGTTATAGATATATTTGTTGTTCCCTTCATTTATACGACTATGTTTCTATTTACCTTTGACTAACAATGTACATGTTGCTTGTGGCTCAGATTTTAAAAAAATCAAAAACTTAAATTAAAACTCAAGTTTTACCTAAGCAATGTCTTTTTGAAAAAGTTTTGCCAGGTTGGTTCTAAATTTAAGTTTTTCGATATTTCTGTATGAAATTATGATATTTGTTGTAATTCTGCGTATATGTGCATGCGTGCGTATGTCTGTGTGCGTGTGTGGATATGTGTGTATGTGCGTGCGTATGTGCATACATGTCCAGCCCACTTTGTACCCCCCTGCAGTCCCTGGAGCTGGCAAACTGTGGCCTGAATGGAGTCGACATGGTTTACCTGGCCAACAGCCTGCACTCAGAGCACCTGGTCAGCCTGGACCTGAGCGGCCATGACCTGGGCGACCTCTACCCCACCGCTTTCCACAAGCTGCTGCGCCGCTGTGCAGGAACGCTGGCCAGCCTGTCGTTGGAGGAATGCGGCCTGGAGGACATGCACCTGGACATGCTGACCCAGGCATTGGCCCCCTGCCGGGCCCTGCGGGAGCTGAAGATCCTGGGGAACCCACTGAGCTCCGCAGCCTTGAGCCGGCTGGTGGCCACCCTGGCTGGGTTTCCCCACCTGCACTACCTGGAGCTGCCCGTGCCACGCGACTGCTACCCAGATGACGTGGTCTACCCGCTGGAGGAGGCAGCGCTGGTCCAGTATGACCGGGGGCGCTTCGGGGCGGTGCAGGCGGAGCTGGCAGCCATCCTGCAGCAAGCCGGTCGTGGAGATGTGGAGGTGTGCACACCACTGCTCGGAGCCTATGACCCCGACATTCATGAGACCAGCAACGAGCTGGGCGTTTCCATGCTGCACTCCTTCAGGGACGTCCTGGGCAACTTCATGGGCCGCGTCACAGCCCTGGAGTGAGCCACAGTCTGAGACGATGCAGTGGTAGGAGTTAATGAGCCTTGGCATCATTATCCCACAGGAAAGGCTAATCAAATGTAGAATTAAGCCCATTTAATGAATGATTTAACTGGATTTTCTATAGTTCTTTTATAGAACAATTTATGTCACATGTTGTGTCGTACAAGGTGGTAATGGACCGGTGTCATGTTAAGGATGACAATGGAATAACAGTGGTGCAAATCTGTAGTTCTTACTAAATTTATACAATCTGAATATGAACTGTGCAATGAGTCTTTCTTTAGACCCAATCAGAGAAACCAATAAATCCACCATTACATAGTGCTTCTTCCTACATTTACAATGTAAACAATGTGCTGTTAGGCTCAGCAGAGTGCTTACATAGTAGGTGAGCAAACCTGCAGGGCTAAAACATTATAATCACAGGCCGTGCTCTCTATTGCCTTGGCTTAAGGGAAAGGGTGGCAAAGGGGCATCTGAATTGCCAGGTCACAGGTATAAAACTGCTTCTGTACATTTGAGTTGCGGTCTGCCCGACTTTAGTAAATGTCCAGCTTTGTTAAATTCCAAGCTTCGGGAGTCTCTCTGGCTGAAGGATGTAAGCACATACGCAGTTTCACTCAGCAGGGATATTGCAAGGAACTGATATTGATTGTCGGCAGTCTTGGTTTATAATGCACATAAATCATAGTTGTGTTTCAAAGGGATCCAAACATTTATCTCTGCTGTTGGAATAAAAACTAGCATTCTTTTGGGGAGATGTGTGTTCACTCAAAAGGCTGGAAGAAAAAAAAATACAGGTACAGCAACATTAGAAAATGTTATAAGCATTCAGTCATACTAACAAGAGTTCTAAGCTGGTAGGAAAGGTTATAAATTAGGTAGTTCTGAAATTAAGCCTTCTGCTTCTAAATTTCATTGCCCCCGATTTGGTTTGCACATCTGACTTTCCCAGTAAATAGTCTGTTTTCAACTGTTGAAAAATGGCAAAGGGACAAAACACGTATATACATATATATACACATTCTCACACAAACACAAACTACCGGTCAAAAGTTTTAGAACACCTTCAAAAAAAAAACTTTTTCAGTTTTTATTGAAATTACGCAGTTTAATGTCTGTGTACTCTGAAATTAACAATTGGAGATAAAATGATTCCATGATTTCTTAAAATTTTATCTAAATTTTTGACTCAAAGTAGCCACCCTTTGCAGATATATATATATATATAAAAAACAGCCGAACACACTCGTGGCATTCTTTCTACAATGGAAATAACAAATGTTACCAACACGGTTGCACTTGTAGGTTGCTTTGCTTTCACCCTTCTGTCCAGTTCATACCAAACCAGCAAGATGGGGTTTAAATTTCAAGACTGTGCTGGCTATTCCATGATTTGAAGCCTACCGTCTTGTTCTTTTCTTCTAAGGTAGTTCTGACATAGCCTGGAGGTATGTTTTGGG
>JAOYSI010018947.1:0-15000 GCA_025775065.1 Hiodon alosoides
TGTGTGTGTGTGTGTGTGTGTGTGAGAGTGAGTGTGTGTGTGTGTGTGTGTGCGTGTGAGTGTGCGTGTGCGTGAGCGTGTGAGTGTGTGATTGTGAGTGTGTGTGTGAGTGTGAGTGTGTGTGAGTGTGTGTGAGTGTGCGTGTGCGTGTGCGTGTGTGTGTGTGAGTGTGTAAGTGTGTGTGAGTGTGTGTGTGATTGTGTGTGTGAGTGTGTGTGTGAGTGTGTGTGTGTGAGTGTGTGTGTGAGTGAGTGTGTGTTCTCTGCCCCAGCCCTGATCTCCTGCTGCAGTCACACAGCATGGGGTGTCTACAGTCCAGAGGCCCACACTGTTCCGTCGGGGGTTAAAGGAGAAGACGGTTCATTTTTTGCCCCAGATGCTAATTTAATTAAACATAATGAGAATCAGGACTGGTCTCAGCATGAATGCGTCTATTTTCTGTTTAAAACCACAGCACTTCACACTCTGGCCTAAGTTATCGACTGAAGTGAGGAGACGCATAAAGATGGATTTAACAGGACAGATACGCATATTCTTGAACCCTGCATTACGCATGTGACAGCAAAGCTGCTAACATCTTCCTCACCAGGGACTTCAAAACTAACATCCTCCCTTTCCCCAAAAACTGCGCTCAAGCCACTGGCAGATAACCAAATAACAAATGACCAGATGGCGTGTAAAACACAGATCTTCTGTGTAATGTTTAAGGCGGGCCTGGCGAGCCCTGTAATTCATTTCTCAGAATAAAACGCCGCAGCAGTGACATTTGTGGCTGGCCTCTGAGCCTCTTTTGCACTACCGCACAACTGAGAGGAAGAAGGAGATCACTCAGCAGGGAGAGGTTTTTCACGCTCACAGAGGTTGCAAGATGATGAATGATGACAACGTTTTGAATGACGAATTATTATTATTTTTTTACTTACTAAAAAGAAGTTGACAAACTTTTCTCCTTCTTCTTTTTAAATCCGACAAGATTTAGTATGGGGATGGAGAGGTTGGCTCATTTATTTGCATTTTGTTAGTGGTTTAACAATTCATATTTCAATAACGCATTTCACTCGGGTCTGTAATATACCTAGCTTGTTTGTATTTGCATGATTCCGTCGACTTGTTTAGCTGTTACCGTGTTAGAAATTCGCCGGCGTTCAAAAGTTTTAGGATGAGAAACTGTTTTGATGAACGAAATAAATAACTCCAGCTCAAAACAATGAGTCAGCTATGAATAAACTTAGTCGTTGACCAGGGAGCTTAGACCAACCTGGGAAATACAGGGAGCGTAGACCAACCTGGGAAATTCAGAGAGCCACACTGCACTCCTGCAGAGGAGAATGGTAAAGGACAGACATATTCCACAGCAGGTGAACCACACATTTACAGGATATTGCCCCGCTGTGATTTCCCTCCAGTTAATCAGTAGCTGCTGAGGTTAACCTTCAGAAAACCCTCACATGTATAATTTGATTGACACCTGTGGGAAATCTCCTGCCATGGCATTCCGTGCATTAAACCAACCTGCATGCTGTGTAATCTTTAAGTCTGTAATTGCATTATTAAATTACACTATTCGGTTGCTTGGCAGAGTTTCTCTGGAAGCTTAAATTGTTTATTCTTGAGCATGTATACAACAGCTTATTTCTTTAAGAAATGCAGGTTAAGACATATGCTTCATGGACATAGTCAAGTGGTCTAAAGTCCAGTAATTTGACCAGACTTTAATCAGTGCTTAAGTCAACGTTTAGCAACACATAACAAAGCAACAGTGTAAGTGTATGCTCACTTAATGATTTTAAGGTATGTTTTGTTTCATACCTTAAACCTGTGCAGTCTGATACTAATAAACTATTATAGTTTAAGTTGCTGTCTTGTCTTGTAAGACATGAATACATAATATGAATATTACAAATTGTTCATCTGAGAGGAATTAGGGTGGGGCGGGGTGGGGGTGGGGGGGGGGCTGCAGTACAGATGCAGACAAACAGACACAAAATCCTTGGATTATGAGATTTGTGTCTGATCGCTTCTGGAGGATTGAGAAGCCTGGGGAAAATTTAAGGCATTATTTACCAACAAATCCTAGCGCTCCCACCGCTAAACGGGGTCACCCGTTTCATTCAGCGTATTTTTTTAGTCAACGACCACGTTTTCCGCTCTACACAAATTCATGTAGATGCACTCGAATGTAAAATAATAATGGAAATCCTGTTTTATCGCTCAGCTTTACTCTGTGGGTTTCAGTCAGAATAGTCCGAACAGATCGGCAGGCAGAGTTGTTCACAGTAGATCGTTCCGAGAAAAGGGAACGAGACTACAAAACGTGGATTTAATCCTGAGAGGCTTGATCGGTTAAGATCGAGACTTGAGAGCTGAGTTTGGCGAGTTTAAATCCCCTGCGGGATCAGCAGATTGTGACGCCTGGGTTTGTTTCAGCTTCATGGGCGCCTGCAGGCAGGCTGCGCCGTCGGGAGGGACGCGCCTCTCCTCCAATCTGCGCTGAGTGTAAACGAGACGGGCGGCCAGAATGCGATTGGATTGGTGTAGACTAATCGTACTTCTCCGTGTGCGGAGGCGGGATTGGTAGCGATGAGCCAAGATTACACACAGTTTCCTTTCTCACAGCAGTTTGGGTCACTATCCAGCCTGAAGTGTGTGGCTTTCCCTAGCAGAACCAATCCTGCCTGTTCGTGCCCATGGCTAATCGTGTCTCTGAGTATTGTAAACCAGTTTAATTGACATTTATTCTTAATTATTAAGTATTAATGTTCTGATGAATCACTTGGAGCTTGGCTAAGGAATAAAGTCCAGCTTTGCTACAGACCTTAATTTGAAAGCTTTCCAAGTCTTTCCTCAGAGTATTTCTTTTTTACATTCGAGGCCTACAGCTCAAAACACAGATGTGTAGCGTGGAACTGTGCTTGTAACCTATACCTGTCTCGTGGCATTTCCTGTGAGCGGTACCTAAGAAAGGACGTCTTACGTCTACGTGTTGTACTTCAACGAGAAGTGCGTCTGGCGATGGACTTAGGGTCCTCCCTGTGTTTTCAACCACTTTGCCAGAAGGGCCAACGCCAGCCAGAAGGAGGGAGTGCCATGCTCAGGAGGGTAGGGTGGCAGCTAGGAAGGAATACCCCTCCAGTGTCCTGAACTGCTCTGTTCACCTCTCCCTCTGATGGTTTATTTATTTATGTTCCTGTGCCCTGGGCTGGTGAACATCTTCTATGTTCTGTGTTTGGTCTAGTGTGTCTGCTAGACATTTTCTTTCCCTTACTTTGTTTTTTGCTCTGAGATCCCCCTCACCCTTTCCTACCTAGTACAGCCGGGGTGTGGGCCCTTGTCAGGAGGGTAAACCCCGACATCAATCTTACATATCCGCGTGAAGAGCTCTTTAAATAAAGTCTTAATCTAAATGGTTCTAGTCATTTTTAAATGACTGAATAATGGATTTGTATCCTACATGTACAGAACGGCTGGATCCACTCATTAAGAGCACAAGGGAAAGTTAAGTTTATTGCAGTGTTCAGATGTGTTCACCAAAATGGCAGAACCAGCTGGAAGCCAGACGGGTTCCTCTTCGCATGGGGTGACCTATTAAAAAGCTGCCTTTCAAATGCCATGTATGTCCACCAGCAGGACCATTGATTTTTTTCAGTTAATACAATACCCAGCCCGCTTGGGTGAATGTCCCACCGCTCCTGAGATAGGGGATGCAATGACTTTGAGAAGGCCAGGATGAGGGATCCATCTGGGCAGAACTGGGTCAGGGTGGGTGCTGGCAACTATTTAGACCCAAGAATTGTGTTTCCCCTTCCTCCAAGCGCTCACTTGTATTTCACTTAGGACCTCCAAGCACCCGGCCACGTTTTCATGTTGCAAAAAGCTCAACTTAGCTGTAAATGAGCAATTCACCTTCAGACAAAGTTATGGTCTTGAACAAATAGGTTGGTTACCGCTCCCTAGAGCAAGCAAATATTTTGACCAGATGTTTTCTTTTTTTCTGAGAGGATACGAGAACATGCAAAACGGTGGTAAAGTTTTCCACACCGGTTTTGCAGGTCCTACCTACATAGACTTCGAATGTTGTGGAATACTACACAGCATTTAAAGCTTTCCTCATAACTTACAAGGCCTCAGATGGACTTTCCCCTCATTACTTAAAAGGTAATGCTAGTTCTTTCGCGCTGTTGGGATTAATTTATTCAAAAAGTACAGGCTACTTAAATTGCTAAAGTCAGTGGAATACTTTAGAATGACTGAATTGTACGTGGGAACCAAACTCTTTTCCATTCTTCTACATTTTAGAACAAAAGCCTTGTTTTTGTCTTGTTTTCTTTCCCCAGGCTGATGACCCCACCTCAACCATCAAAACATCTGTTCTGCTGCAGAAGCTCAGCTGTTGAATTCTCTCTCTGCTTTTCTTTTGACGTTTTCTCTGCCAGTGTTCATCCTCTCCTGTCCTCCCACCCTCATGCTTCCCTGGGCCAAACTTAAATGAACGGTTATGAACGTTATTTTCTTCCGGGTTGCAGCCCTTCCGAATCCCAAAATGGCATCACCCACTCTGGGACCTCTTTGCCCTTTGTGACCACTTCTCGTCAGGGTTCTCCTCTTCAGTTAGCTATTCCTCATCACGTCTCTGCTTCATTGTGGGTAGAGCTACACGATGATCAGACTGCCACAATTACAATAGAGAGTCCACGACATTCCTTTAATACAAAAAACATTCCCAGAACTACGGGACGGACTCATTTCTGTTTACAGTGTCCTGTAAGCCATCGGGTTAATGCGGAGAGAGAATAGTTCCGGCGATCGCCGCATGTGTGCTCCGCACCTGGTCTTTTGCGGATACAATGACATTTCTGCGTTGTTCCAGCCGAAAATAAGATGTGAAAACAATTACCGAGGGCCATCGATGAGTCATGAGACTGAGCTTGGATCCCTGATATGCAACAGAAGACAAACTGGTCGCTAGTAAAGGTTTTTTTATTTTGGTTCTTATTTTTCCTGACTCTCCATCGCCGTGCCGTCCTCCAGTGGCAGAAAGGACACATTTAGCATGTTTATGAAGAGCAGGAGCCCGGTATTCAGGATTGTGTGAGGAAATGAGGTGAAGGTTCCATTCCAGGGGAGCTAGCCTTGACTCATAAGAAATCATGCAGTTTTACACAATTTTAACACCAATTTTCTTGTGTTCTCGTGAAAATATTTGGGTCCCCGTGAAAATAGTTTAGTCACATCCAACACTGTTTACAATCAGATTTTTTTTTTTCTTTTCACTGTGACACAAAAAGAATGTCACGATGAAATGAATCCGTTCATTGTGTTCTGTCAAAGGAGTTTAATTCAATCATTTGCAAGTTATGCTATGTAGCAAAGGAAATGGACAGCTGCAAATAAAGTATCATGCCCAGACTAAAAAAATAGTTTTTAACCAATCAACCAAAACACACCTGCTTTACGCAAAGGCCTGAAGTTTATGACTAATGACATAAATGCGGATGTTTGCATTTGTCTGAACCGAAACTTGCAAAAGATCCCTCTTAGAAGGAGCAGGCTCTTCAAAACATCTGTTGAAGATAAAGCAAACTAAATTGACTGTCACAGTACAAACAACTGAAGCAGAGCTTTTTCGGGAACTAACTGATTGACAGACCTGTGTTCCTCCTTAATGTCGGCTGCACATTTCAGTAACTCTCCCTGTATGTGTAGTTACCTAAGTGTACATTTCAGTACATTTCAGTACATTTTCAGTCCCTCTAAGCACAACTAATATTAGAGGAGGGCCCTTATTTATTTTATCAGAGACAAACGAGTGGGGAATTTTGTGTGTCAGAGTAGGGTGATCGTTAAGAATCATCGCTTTACAGCTTCATTCTTATTAACCCACACCCTTACCACCACTGCAGCCCTCCACCACCTCAAGCCTTCAAATAACTAAATACAGCAAAAACGTATCCATGAATGATACAGTGTTTGAACGGACAACATGCTTCTATGCTTTCACGGGAACTCTGACAAAGCTCGATAATCTTGCTAAAGCAATGCTTGACAGCAGATCTCTGGCATACCCTCCTGCATTCCTAACACATGAGGCGCCATCTCGGTTCTGGCCATAAGTGTAACAATGTGGGCCGTGCAGGTCTGACTAGCGCTCTCCATAAGTTTAACAATGTGCACCGGGCAGGGCTTGCTAGCTCTGGCATGCGCTCCTGCATTCCTAACACACAAGGCGCCACCTCAGTTCTGTCTTTGAGTGTAACAGTGTGCGCCGTGCAGGGCTTGCTAGCTCTGGCCATAGATGTTACAGTGTGCGCCGTGCAGGGCTTGCTAGCTCTGGCCATAGATGTAACAGTGTTTGCCGTGCAGGGCTTGCTAGCTCTGGCCAAAGATGTAACAGTGTTTGCCGTGCAGGACTTGCTAGCTCTTGCCATAGATGTAACAGTGTTTACCGTTCAGGGCTTGCTAGCTCTGGCCATAGATGTAACAGTGTTTACTGTTCAGGGCTTGCTAGCTCTTGCCATAGATGTAACAGTGTTTACCGTGCAGGACTTGCTAGCTCTTGCCATAGATGTAACAGTGTGCGCCGTGCAGGACTTGCTAGCTCTGGCCATAGATGTAACAGTGTGCGCCGTGCAGGGCTTGCTAGCTCTGGCCATAGATGTAACAGTGTGCGCCGTGCAGGGCTTGCTAGCTCTGGCCATAGATGTAACAGTGTGCGCCGTGCAGGGCTTGCTAGCTCTGGCAGTCCAGGCAGAAGAAGCCCTGGCATCCATTTATTTGTTGCTTGAAGAAAGTTTTTCTTTTTTTCTTTTAAATGCCTTGAACAAAGGATCGACCCGCATTCGGTATCGTATTGTATTACATTGCACAACGTCAGTTCACTGCTAATCCCCCCGAGCTGAGGAATCTCGTAAACATTGTGCATGTGTACACTAGTACCGATGCTTTTCAACTGTTTTATCCAAGTCCCGGAATCATATTGGATTAGTTACCAAGGCAACAGCTCAATATTGAGTAAGTTTAATTGCAGCGCCGGACCTTAATTAGTTCATATCGAATTAGAGTTGTTCATGTAGATATGCACTGGCATGGATTCAACAGAGCATCTTCTGATGGAAATTAAGTGGTAGATATTCCCCTACAGGAACCATTTATCTTTCTTTGGTTTGTTTTAACCCCTGTATTATTTTGGTTCCTATAAATAAAACGTTTCCTTTAAGACATATGATGGGTTTGAGGACACACTATGTTATTCCGAACAAACAAACCAAAAAATGCATCGGCCTATATATGCATTGTGTGTTCTAATTTTCAGCAGTAGATTGCCAGAATTCTGTTCCATAGAGGGACCAGGGCGGTACTTTCACAAAGTGGGCTAAACAAGTCCAGGATTAACCAAAGTTAGTGCATTACGTTTAAAATGTTCGGCTAATTCAAGCCAGGTCTGCGTAATCAGGAGATGCGCTCGAGCACACGCTTCTTTAAAAGGTAGTGGTAGGCAGTATAAACTGATAAATGTAGACATTTGCAGATACTCCAATTTTAGAAATGCCAGCTAGCTAGAGTGGATAACAAATGTTTCAGATCAAGCCTCTCCCTGAATCGCCATTTTGTGCGCAAAGCTTGTCTAAATTTGTACGGGATCATGTACGAAAGAGTTTACCATGTTTCTGAGAGCTCAGCTTCGCGTGCTGATTTGTCGGCAGAGTGATATGTTATACCCAATGTGGAGCTAGGTTCAAGTCATCCGGCGACGGAGCAGGTTAGGTTAATTGAATTGGTTGCCATAGTTATTAACCCAGTTCTCAGTTGAGCTTTATTCGTGAAACCAAATATCCAGAGCTGGGCTTCAAAGCCAGCCAATTATCCGCTTCATGAAATATCCCCTTGGTCTTAGCAAATAGGGTATGTCTATTGCTGAAGTTTGGTATTCGTGTGTCCACCATAAAAATCAGGGCCCCAGTTCTTCTGTATCGGGGATTTCCAGGATATTGCATTGAGGTGAAACAGAAAGAGATCCAGGGCCAATGCATGTCTGAGAAGACGTTGGCTTGTTTGTCTATCCAAGGGGAAAATGTTCATCATTTACATTTCCTGGTTTGATTTCATAGGGTATACCAGGAAAATAGTCTGTAGGGGCGCTTTGACGGAGATCTGGAGTTCTAAAAAAATTGTTGGATGATTGCCATTGGGGTGTGGAGGGGGATAGCAAAATGGATCAGCTTCAATCTTGAGATAAGCATATTCTCCTGATGGGCAAACTGGATTTCCTTCCCTGGTAGCTCTACAACAGTAAAAGAGGGTTTCCTTGTCTTTTCTCCATCGTTTGTTTCGAACTAAATCGATTCTTGTACTCATTTGAATTAAATAAATAAATTTAAATTAAATAAACTCAATGAAATACTTCTAAATGGAGAGCTTTATTCTGGTGTTATCGCTTGTGGCTATTCATTTGGTAATCCTAAAAATCACAATCGTTTTTTATTTTTTTTATAAATTAATAAAAAATAATAAATAAAATAATAAAAAATAATAAAAAAATAAAATTAATCTCAAATTAATTCAGACGATATATGTATACAAAAGCTTAATTCCAAAAAAAACGACGCAGAGAGAAATACCTCATTCTTACGACCGATGAGTCACTCACAACAGTCTGTCTCTTTGCCTGGGTATGTGCTGCAATGAAGCTCTTCATCCATTGCATTCTGGGTGTTCCAAATACTCAGGGCTGGTAGATTTAATGTTCTGGATAAGATTAATGAAATGCAACAAATAATTTGCTTCCTGGGTCTGCTCGCACATGCTTGCCTCTCCTCGGTCCGACAGCAGACAGAGTGGCAGATTGATATTTTCAGCCAAGCACGACCTGGACTAATAAATTGCATCGTCTTCGTCTTTAGCAAAAGCGACGCAAAACATTCGCATCCCACAAAGCTCTCATTTTATTTTGTCGGTTCAAGACTGGGACGTGTCTGTGACAGTTTGCCCTTGACAGCCCGTGAAGGAGGAGCTGCATGGGAACGGGTCAGAGGTTTCGACAGGCAAAGAAAAAGCTTGTCCAAAGGTTTGTCCAAACTCTTGTGTTGCAGTAGTCGGTTTCGCTTTCTGTCTGGTTGGGGAATATTTTCGGGGTTTTCAGATCAGATCAAAAGGGCTTTATTGGCATGCCATCTCCATGCCACAGCATTCCTGAATGCAGTGCAAAAAGAAAAAAACAAACCACAGTGAGGGGAACTACAATAAAAGTGTGCACAAATATAACGCAACTGGATACCCAGCATGCATCAGGACCACCCTCACCCAGACCCAGTTCTCATTCTGCCTCTCTCCGTCTGTGGCAAGCGGTCACGTGTTTAGCCGCTGTGTCTGCTGTCCGTCTGTCCTCCCCTGTTTTTTTTTTTCCCAGTCGCCCAGGATCCAGACAGGAGATGAAAGCAATAACCCTAAGAATAACCCCTTGAATAACCCCATGAATAACCCCAGCTGGTTCCAAGCAGCTCCAAAGGTTTTGCCAAAGGTTTAAAACTGTTTGATAATCTCCAGCGCAGGATTCATGCTGTATGTTTGTGTTACAATTGACCCAATGACATGTCTTTTTTCCTCAATAAAACAGTACGATATTTTTCACAGTATTCATTTTCCATCCACAATTTTGAGACAGATTCCTCTGAATCTGATTACCCTCCTCATTTGAAAAGCCAGTGTAATCGACGTGGATTGGCACGCAGGACCCCTGACTGGAAATTGAACCTGGGTCTCTTGACTGTCGCCCGCTAGGCCTACGATAAAGAGAAATCGTTAGCTTGTTGAGCTTGTTCAGACCTAGTTCACTACGCTCAGTGATGTCGTTCAATGAGAACGATTGGTTCCTTCAGATTTAGATCATTGTTTCTCTTGTCGGAGGTTGTGCCTCGTGCGCTATGGTGGTCAAGGGACCCAGGATGGATTCCCTGTCAGGGGACCTGTGTGCTGAAACGAGTGGGTCACGTTGGTGCTGGTCAACTCGGGTACTTTGGAGGCCGATGTCTCTCGATTGGCTGAGGTCGCTGGGACTGTTTGTAGGAGGAGAGTGCAGCGGTGCTGGTCGAGAACGAGTTTGCTGTGGCCAGAGATGTCGCTCCCTAGAGTCATAACAAGAGCACGACTAGTCCTTTCAGCTTGGGACATCAGTGCAACGAGTGAACCGTTTCTGGTGTCGGAGATGGTGGGTCGCGTGCGGTGGCTGAAGAACCAAGGACGGATTCCCAGTCAGGGGGTCCTGAGTGTTGAAATACATAAGGTACACCAGCTGGGACGCCCTATTATTTTGCTGAAGCAAACTATCATAAAAGCACAGCTTCCCTTCAGGCTTTCTGATCATGAGCCGTCCCCCTCTGGCTTTAAGACCTGCAGGACAGTAAAGGCTATATCTGCATTTTCCATGTGGTGCAAAGTGAGGGTGAAACGCATTATTAATAATTCAGTGCATTGTACTTAGTCGCCTATTGTTCAGGAAAGCACTTTCGGCTCCGCTGAAATATTTATTTTGCCCTTAAAAAGCGGTATAGAAAAACTCGGGGTGCCAGTAAAAGTCAGTGATTTCTAGTTAATCTCTGGACTTAATAAATGCACAGAGATAACGCAGAGACATTACACAACCTGACGTGATGGAGTAGAATTGATCGAATAGACATTGATCGTAGGAGCGTAGTGATACACCCTCTCACTGCATGGTTCAGTTATTTTACCCGAGGATAGCATGTCCAGTGATAAATGATTTAAGTATGTGGCCCACTCATTTAAATCCACATGCTTGGAACTCACACATCAGTGTCAGGACGGAAGTGAGGACGCTCTGGATTGACAAAAGAAAACCAGACATATACAAAGAAAGATGGCTGACATATTCATGACAGACTTCTGAAAGCTGTGGGGAAAACCCAGGGGCATGTGTCTGGAGAAAAACTCACACTTAACATTGAAGCTGAAAGATTATTTATTTATTAAGCTGAAATAAATTGAAGCTGAAAGATTATTATTTATTATTTTTATTTATTTTATACAATGCCACCGGTTCAGTAATCATAAGGTTAGATTACTCGGTTAATGACATTGTTAAGACATCTTTATGCGCATGGATTTAAAAATAATTTAACCAAATCTGTGTGAACACAAGTTTTTTTCCCCAACTTTAAACAGATTGGGAATGGAAAATAATGTAATATTTCAATTAATATCACAGATCCATAGAGAGTGGTGAAATAACAGAAGGATCAGTGCGTTACAGTGTTTTGAGGTACTGTAATTTCATATTCTCATAAGAATGCAAATGATGATAGTCCTTCAATATTATGAGCTCACTATTGCAACACCACCCTCCAGAGAAAATGTTGTGAAATAGATATAGTTAAAGTAGAACCGCGTCCTCTTTTCGCTCAGCATTCTAGGCGCAGTGAAGATTCCAGCGCCTGTGGATCAGATTATGGGATCCCGGCGACAAGCCACAACGAGCCGTAACCCTCCGTATCAGCGCTTTGAAAGAGAAGCTGGTCGGTCAGGGCTGCGTACGACACACTTTTAGAAAAACCTGCGCACGTGCTGCCTTTGTCCATCAACGGTTCCTGTGACCTGGCTTTGCCCAGATGAATAAATAAATAAATGAATAAATGTCTTGGCCAGCCACGGACAGCAGGTACAACAAAAACCCAAGGGAGGAACCCAAGGTATCTGGACTGAATCTGACCCACAGGGCCTGGATCTCAGTGTCAAGCCAGTGACTGAGCTCTCAGTCAGTCATTTCTCTTTTTTTTTATTCGTGGGGCAAGTATAAGTCCTTTTCTGTTGATTTTATTTCTATTATTACTTAAAACCCTAAAATGTATCTACAATAATGCACCATTGAATTCGGACTGTGTTCAGGTGTGGATGGAATCAGATCATGAAAAAGACAGACTTGAACATGGTGTTGTGCGTTGAAATGAAAGAGAAAATAACAAAATAATTAAACGCTGTTTATCTGTCACAACATACGCCATGCAGTTTAACTTCATCTAAATCTGGTACATGCAGAAAAGACAGAACAGTGGGAGTCACAAATGAGAGATCCTCGGGAAAGCAGGAATCGCGAGCCCTGTAATTACTTTCTTATGACATTTAAAATGTACAACCTATCATTTACATTTATCTGTCTAAGGAATCGTTCTTGCACTAATTTTGTTTTATATAAATACTTTAGCAGCAGATTCCATTTATTTTAGAGTTTATTGTTTGCACGTTAATAGATTATGTTCTGTTCAGACTCCACATTTAACTCAATGGAGACATTTTCTCTTCAAAGGGGCTGGTCTTTCGCAATACTCTGGCTCTCGGAGGAAGAATGAACTTTGTAATGTACTTACTTTGGCCTGTTTGTCCCGGTCATCCAGGCATACCTGTAGCCTGCCAGTTCCAGTGTCTCTCCAGTGAACAAGCTTTGCATGTCCAAGGAAAACTTCACAGCATTGTCCCTATGCAATGACAACGTTGAAAATGCTTGTGTCGTTACTCAATCAGATTGAATTCTACCATAAAAATGTTATAACATGATCAGTTTTAATTCTTCTATAAAAATGTTATAACATGATCAGTTTTAATTCTTCTATAAAAATGTTATAACATGATCAGTTTTAATTCTACCATAAAAATGTTATAACATGATCAGTTTTAAATCTACCATAAAAATGTTATAACATGATCAGTTTTAATTCTTCTATAAAAATTTTATAACATGATCAGTTTTAATTCTACCATAAAAATCTTATAACATGATCAGTTTTAATTCTACCATAAAAACATAATCAGTTTGCAACTAGCTCTTGCTTCAGTGTTCTGCTCCACAAACCTAGGTTTTCTGTTTTGTTTACCGTTTACTTGCTGTCCAGTGGTTTAACAAAGTCTAATTAAATAAATTATGTTTATGTGGTTTGTGTGTGTGGGTGCATGCATGTGTGTCTATGTGTGTGCATGTGTGTGTGTGTCTGTGGTGTGTGTGTACGTGTCAACGTATTTTTGTTTTTTTAAAGCATCTTGTTTGCCATGCCCATAAAAAGAAAATGCTATTCAATAAAGTCAAGTGCATGTGTATCTGGACATTCTAGTCGATGAGTATCTGGACATTCTAGTCGATGAGTATCTGGACATTCTAGTCGATGAGTATCTGGACAATCTAGTCGATGAGTATCTGGACATTCTAGTCGATGAGTATCTGGACATTCTAGTCGATGAGTATCTAGCCAGTCTATTGAATGTGTATCTGGACATTCTAGTCGATGAGTATCTGGACATTCTAGTCTATGAGTATCTGGACAGTCTATTGAATGTGTATCTGGACATTCTAGTCGATGAGTATCTGGACATTCTAGTCGATGAGTATCTGAACAATCTAGTCGATGAGTATCTGGACATTCTAGTCTATGAGTATCTGGACAGTCTATTGAATGTGTATCTGGGCATGCACCTAACAGACCCTAACAAAGGCACAGGTACAATAGGTTCTTGGGGGAAAGAAGGGACTTCTCTGCATTTGTCGGTACCCTTGGCCGAGAGCAAAAATAAATCTATTTCACCGCACACTCACTTTCTATAGCCCATGGCTCTTTACCTCTGCAACACTTGTGCAGAGCCGAGAATTTATAAATAATTCTGTGTGGTTTGAAACAAATCCATAAACATTGCTATTTCGCAGTGTGAGTAAAAGTACAAGTTAAGTTTTTGAGTAATTCACAGGTTAACGAAAAAAGTAAATACTTTTCCCACTGTGCATTGCACAAATATATAAAACACTTCAAATTTTTTGCAAGCCCACCTTGTGCCAAACTTAAATTATTTGAAGCTTGTGAATCAGTTGCAACTATTATCATTTCTGTTTTGGTGTCCAATCGCTTACCACTGACGCACACTCTATAAACTTAGCATGAATGTTGTAGATAGTGAAAAGAATAAATAAATGAAAGATCCCACGCATCCAAGACGCAATCGTTTCCATTTTAGGACCTCCATTTTTCATCCACCGTATAAAGAGATAATATAGTTGTTTATTTTTGTATTTTTGTATAGATTTATGATGATTTAGGGTTCATGCTCTCCTCCCAGCTGTTTCAGCGCACTGAGCTGAGCCTTCCCCTCACCTCCCTCTGGCTCTGCACTAACCTGAAGGGCAGAGGACCGTGCTTTGCCTCTGAAGGAGATTTGCATGGACACACCACGGTCAGGGGGAAACCACAGGCCGGTAGCCTCTCAGAGCTCCCAGCTACCGGGTCACAGCGCCAGCCGCAGATACCGCTGCTGCCAGTGCAAGGCCGTCACATCCTGCCGAAGTGAACTGTTCTCGGTGATACTTTTGGGGGCCCTGAGATATATATATACATGAAAAAAGGGGCTCTGATTCTGTTTGATGCATGCTCGGGGCTGCCTTGTGGGAATTTCCATGTTGCTGTCTCCCTCCTTTCATCCCCGTTGACTACGGCCATCGGCTGACAGCGCCTGACTCTGCAGGGTGGTTCTTAGCTTGACAACTGTTGACTGACTCTTGGCTATTTTCCCTCTATGATGAAATCCTTAGTGTTTCCCGGCAAGCCATGTTTTTGTGCTATGAGCTGAACCAGGGGCCTTCTGGTGATTTATTTTTAAAGTTATTTACACATTTAAAGTGCCATTTCATATTTATTTTTCAAGGTGAAAGCAAAACCGCTTGGTGACACTACGGAAGGTACAGCGACACGGTGCCTTCAGTGTTGTCACCTCCAGTTATTATTCCTTCTGGCAAAGAAGTTCTGTATACATGTGGCGGTTCAGAGACACTGTCCTTATCATTTTCACTGACAGTCTACTCCCTGGGCAATCGCGTGGAATGTTGGTCCGACTTTCGGGCATGACAACAATGCAATGCAACCCTGGTGTAATGTCCGAGGGCTGCGAAACAGGGGGTAAGAGGTCTGAGAGAACGTGTGAGCAAGAATCGAACGAGACTTATCACAACATTCAGCA
>JAOYSI010018947.1:17500-35998 GCA_025775065.1 Hiodon alosoides
GAACGCCCATTCTAATTCCAAAGTTGTGATGAGTTTACCCTTTTAATTATTTTTGTCATTTTGTTTTCTGATCTTGGTCCTGGGACAGTGCTTTGTAAGCTGTCCGTGAGACAAATGAAATAAATTTTCAAAGGAAGCTGTTAGATAATGCAGAAGATTTGCCATTTGCGCAGGCTGAAGAGTCCTGCTTTCAGTAACCAGGCCCCTGGTAACTTACATGATGAACATGCAGCTTCCTTCAGATCAGCAGCTGGCTGACATCTGTCACATGAGCGAAACGTCTGGGTTGCAGTGCGCTGACAGCTCAACAGAATTCCAACGGCTGAACCCAACCCGAGAACACTGCACAGCTCAACTCTTCCCTGTCCATGTTTTTCCACGAGTCTAGTTAACCCCGACTCTTCACAACTTCGCGGCCGCACGTCTGGTCTTTGCCGGTGGCCAGGCCTTCTCTTCCTGCGCTGTTACTTTTGTGCATCGAGCGTATTGGGAGGAACAGCGTGGCACCCGGGCGGAGCTGAATGGCGATTCCGTTTCTCCTTAGCTTATTTCCTCTTTCTTCGCACTTCCATAAACAAGGACAAATCATTTTATAACAGCTACAGTGTACTGCAATGCTTCACAACACATTCGTTTTTCCATACATTAAATTAACACGATAGTGGGGACAAATTAAACACGGCACTTTACATTGGACAGACCTGTTTTTCATTACAGATTTCCCACCATGAATTCAATATTGTGCAGTGTCATTCCTTAATAGGGATGTTTCCTATCACATGGGCAAAACAGATTTTAATAGAATGAGTGCTAATCCAAGCATTTTATTCCCTTAAGGTATGTTCTTATAAAATAAGACATCTCTAGTCATGCCCTCATTTCCATGACAACAGCAGGAAAGCACAATTCAGACTTTACTAAATGCCTCGTTATTTATCCTTATTTTGTACAAACAACATTTCAAATGTTTGATGCACAGATCAACTATTGCCCTGTTTAATTAAGAATACCTGTTAATTTACAGGTGTCTGTTCGAATGATGAGTAAGTCAATCAGCCAGTGTGGTTTGACATCCACTAATGTCTCATCTAATGTCAGGATGTTCAAGTAAAGTTCCTACAGTAAGAAGTATCATTGTCCGGTAGAATTAACACCTGGCAGAATGCCCAGGTACAATGTCCCGGCTGAAAAGGTTGAAAAGCTCTTGATTGAGGAGTTCAAGATCACGCTATCAGGCTGGCACAACCGCAGATTCCTGTCCACCACAGACCCCTCGAGCGGCGCGAGTTACCTTGACAACTTAGCTAGTTTGCAGATGTGACATTCCTGCACACCCCTGTCGTGCACTGTATACAAATTAACTGCGAACTGCCACAATGTATTACCTAATCTAATCCTATTTCATTTTGTTCACATCCAGCGTGTGTCTTTGTTTCCCCGGTTTAATTTTTCCTTTAAAGCTGCAACTTTTCACTCAGGATTTGCGTCACGTTTAATTAGAACATCATCTCGACGTTTTCTACCGAATTATTGCTCATCTAAAAAGCGCCCATTCCGGTTCTTGCATGCCAGGTCCATTAGCGGGTATGTGTTCACCGAGTCGTAGCGTTGAGCCAGTGCCTTTCCGTGAACACACACACGCGGCGCGCGAGAAACTCAAGTCAAAATTAATTGCTGGAAGAAGATGCGGCGACGTAATTGTGCCAGTCTGATGTCGGTGTGTCAATTGTGCGTCCTCTCTGTGCTGAGAGAGTACACCAAGTGCGATCTGTGCCGATAACTCCAGAGATTTGGGCTGAGTTACCCATGTAACAGTGTACCAGTGTAAATCAAAATAGATTTAAAACATTCCGTTACCAGATGATTCTATGGAAAGCCCTGTAGTGCGCGATATTTGAACAGGAGAGGATACTTACTGCTAAAGGCACCCTTTTTCAATTAAGAATTAATTTGGCTTTCAGATCCTCAGAGGAAACACCTGTCCAATAGAAGACAACAATCTTTCCTCACTGCGAGGTTCATACTGAATGGGCAGTCATCTCTATATCACCAGCTCCCACAGATCCAGGCTCTGGTCCGGTATGAGAAATGTATGAGTTTAGAATAGGAGTGGTACTTTCTTTTCACAATCAGCTTTCCAATCCCTGGAAAGAGAGCACGCTGGAATGCCACCATGGTCCGGATTAGCAGACTGTTACAGAATATTAGCAATGTCAGTCCTTATGTTTTCCTCATTTGGGCCTAACTTGGCTGGTGGTGACCATAGCGGGGGTCACTGACTGTCCGGTCACTGCTAGATTGTGCTTCGGTTAACCTTTCACATAAGAACTCATGATACTGCTGCCAAAGAGCTGCCCTCCGCCGTGCCCTCCATCACAGACCGACCCGATCGTGCTGAAAGTCCAGCCGCTCTGCTGGTGTGAGGTGAGTATCTGTCTTGCCTCCTCTCTAACTGTTGCACTTTTGCATTGTGCCTTAGTTATAGTTTTATATTACTCGTAACTCCCCGTAATCTCCATTATTGTCTTTCGTTCCGGCTGAAAAAAGCGCTCTGTCACTGGCTGTTGGTTGATTTGGGTGAAAAAGGGTGCGCTGTCATTGGCCGTCATGGCTGAAAATCGAGGAACAGAGATAGCCTGACTACCGCTATCCGGTTAACGGAATCCGGATAACGTCCGATCAATCCGAATCAGTTCTATGAGGAGCAGGGCCTAGATCTCTGTAGTTTCCTTTCTAAATTAGATGCCACTGCCTGGGTTTCTCATACCATCTCATGCTAAGATGATCTGCAGCATAATTGTCAGTGTGAGTCCTGAGTCAGTGTGAAGTCTGGGACTGAGCGGAAATGACTCCTGCATAAACGTACCAATTACCAGCCTTTATGCTCTTTGCTTTGTTTACCCATAATGGGCGCACAAACTCTCCGCAACGGACAACTTTACATCAAAAAGGGGGAGACTGAATGAAGGAGGTTGTGTTTTGACAAGCCCTTGGCACTGTGCGTGGAAACTGGGGGGCGGGATTTGTTCAGTCAGGGCTCAAGCAGCAGGGCATTTGCTGAAGAAATTCCGCATGGCAGATGTTTGGATCTCTCATGCGCAGCTTGGCTTCGTCCAATTCCTTGGTTACATCAAGGTGACTGACCGTATTTTTAAAAAATGCACGCTGAAATTTGCAAAAAACGATTATGCTGTCCAGAAAGGAGAAAAGCTGAGGGACATTTTTTTTTCATTTTGCACGCTGTGAAATCATAAATCTCACTTTTTACGAGAACAAGCAGTCACAATTATGATACTGCAACATGCTTGCCTGTGGCACAGCTTAGCACTATGACAGAAGCTATTTTTAGCTGCTAAATATAGGCTCATAATGAGGTTGATAACATTTGCTGTCTAAGAACATGTCATTGGTAACTCTAAATTGACCTTGTAAAGTGCCACACTCTAGATACAACAGCATGTCTTGCTTATTAATGAACTCATACGGGTCTTTACGTTTATCATACCTGTTGAGTGGCATCATCGTCCATAAGTGACAGTTAATTACCTTAAGAAAGGGAAATCAACAGTTACCAGAAGGCTCGACTTTTGCCTTTCCAAACAATGGCAAAATTCGCATAAGATTTAAATGCATTTGTGGATGAAGATCATGGGGGCATCTGATATGAACTGAAGTTTAATTTATGAGCTGGCTTGAAATGAACAAAGAAGATTTTTCTATCCAATCATCTGATTCCGTGTGGACTTACTATAAATTGCGTAATTCGCAAAACGGTTATGAAGTTTAATTTCAACACTCAGCTGGAAATTGGCAGCAAGTTCAGTGGCCCATGTTATGAAATTACATTATTTATGTAGTTCTGCAAGCCCCTTATCTGAGAAGACGGATTACAATTTTACACTTGACCCATTTGGGCTGCTGACATCCACTGTAGCGTTACATACGGAACTCCTGGCTTAAGGGCACACCCGGATTTGACCCTTCAACTTACTGGCCATGGAAAATTCCTTAAACAAAAAGCTTTGTTGTTTTATAGTGCTGCTTGTGATCTTAGGTAGTATACATGTCATCAAGGAGGGATTATTCGTTTTGACAAAATAATTTTTTTTTTTATGTTAAAAACGATTGCTGCAAATTTAGCTGGCACGTTGTCACTTGAGTCACACACTGTTATAAGTGCAGACCGGCCAGACCTTCTAATCAAATTTCTCTCGTTTCTTTCAGTGATCCTTAACCAACTCACACAAGTGTTTGATTGAGTGGCTTGAATTGAGCTCTTTTCTGATAGGGAAACGCAGATCAGACTGGACAATTACTGGACAACTTCCTGGATTATAGGAACATCGAACTTCCCTCTGCAGGTTACTGAGATTATACATTTTAGTAGTGTTTGGTGTAGTTCTGTTAGAGCATAGTAGGTATGACTAACATAAGGTAGGTAGCAAGTTAACATAAACAGACATTTTTGATACTATATACACAGTCATATCAAAATTGGCCAAAGGAAACATTTCAGAATGTGTCTAAAGGTTAAGAAAATGTGTTTTACCTAAAGCAAATGATTTTCACACATACCTTAATAAAAAAGAGGACTGGAACCATTTTAGCATTTTAGAGTTTATTTCACACATGGTTGCTGGTGAGCACACAAGAGTATAATGAGGAAAACTAATTACAATTGTTAATTATGTACTTTAAATCATTTTACCACACTCCCTTTCCACGACAGTCACAGAGCCAGGTGTTAATGTATTAATTCATTAACTGACGATGAGGCCATTGGCTATATTTAGACCCTACATTAAACCATTAATTCTGTATAAGAATAAGGAGAATGGTTTCAATGTGTAAAGCTCAAGTTGTTACCAAGCAGTTGATGGTGATTGGCAGACCTCTTTAACCCCAATACAAACCACAACCCCTTTACAGTGAAGGAGACCCTGTGCTCAAGGAGATGTTCTCATTTGGCTGAGATATAAAACTGTCGTCCCGTGTTTTTTTTCCAACTAAGATTTAGCATTCATATAAAATCACTTCCAACGTGGTAATTTTCATACCAACATTTCCTCTGAAGCATAAAAAATTGATTATGGAAGTGTTCATCATCACTGGATTAAGAGTTCAGTTTTAGAAAACATTATGATTTATTAATTTACAATAATTTACTGTGAGGACAGATGCTTACAGATTTGATCATCGGTCTACAATAGTCCATTTTCCTTTGCCTTGTAAAGTGCAAGCCTGGTATCACGATTTCACTTCAGACCCTTTTTTTTTTTTTTCAAAAACAACCATAGTTGTGTGACTGTGAACAGAAGAAGCATTTAACCAGGGAGGTAGACCAGCAAATTCCACACCCAGCAGAGGACAGGTGAGCTGATAGGGGGACTGCGTGCTGGTGACGTTGCTTGGCAACCATCGCAGCCTGCTGGAGAGTCTCACCTGAAGGGTATTGTCTCACTTGGGAGTGTAGGCAAGCGGGGGGCTGTCATGGTTTTGGAGTCTTGGTTTTGGAATCTTGGTTTGCAGAGCCCCGTGGAAAGAGTATGTTTAGCCTGTTTTAAATGAATTTAGGTTGCCAAAGTTTTTCTTTACCTCCCGTGTCCGTCTGCCTATTGGCGGGGTCGCGTTGGGCTACAGGCCTTGGTAGGGACGGGAATAGACTCCTGCGGGATGCATCACGTAGCCCTGACATTCAATAGAAACCAAAATGGCAAACAACTGCTTTCGGGAAGGATTCCTCTCTGGAATGTGGTGGCTTGGTTAATATGGCTACTGCATATGCAATGCATTAGGGCTGTATGGTCAACATCTGCAGAAGAGGCCCGCAAATGTGAAGTAGATTTAAAGCCCGGAAAACCGACGCTATTCACACACAAGGCTCCTGGTGGAGTTAAACTCTACTTTTTAAAGCTGCTTTCCGCCAGAACCTCAAACATACATCCTCTCACTATTCCAAACATAAGAACAAAATGTAGCTTTTTAGTGCGTTGTTTAAAAAAAGAACAATTGGAGTCTAATGGATTTTGGCAGACAGTGTTATGAACTGGGTCACACTTGTCACAAGCCGTGGTTCTGGTTAGTTTAGTGGCTGAGCCATATCGTCGGACCACAAAACACTGATGTATGTTAGCATGGCTGTTAAGTTAATTTGATTAAAACTTGCATTGTGTTGATAGCACATGCAGAAATTACTAGCGAGTGCTAAAACTTCCCGGATATGGGATTTAACTCTAAATTAGTACATACACATCTGATCAAGTCTGTTTTCGTTGGTAAATGCACACAAGGGTCAAGCCAGTGTCCTGCACGACCACACAAGGGTCAAGCCAGTGTCCTGCACGGCCACTCAAGGGTCAAGCCAGTGTCCTGCATGGCCACACAAGGGTCAAGCCAGTGTCCTGCACGACCACACAAGGGTCAAGCCAGTGTCCTGCACGACCACACAAGGGTCAAGCCAGTGTCCGGCACGACCACACAAAGTCCCTGACAAGACGCAGGCTTAAGTCTGCTGAACCACTAGCAAGTTATTCAGTTGAACTTGGTGAATGACGTCACCATCTATAGTGGACTTGTTTAAGGATGTTTATGTTGCAGCAATTTTAGAAGTAGGATATCCATAAATCTGAAAAATAGACAGATTGGGACAGAAAAAAAAGTGTACAATCCTTGGTTTTTTTGTGTAATATAAATTGAGACAGTGTTTTCAAGTGTGAAGATCATTAATGTGTAAAATTTTTAGTTTAATTCTGTCATGACAACTTATTGAAAGGTAATTGTTCTGGTACATTAGAGATTCTGACGTTCTACGACGTTTAAAAGTCAAATGGCTTAAAGATAAAATAGAGAATATTGCAATGACATTTTGTCTGATGTCTAAAAAGCTTCCTGTTGTTCCACATAGCCAGTGTGTATCCCGTCTTTGTCAGTGATTAACAGAATGACATGGCCTTTTCATAATGGGTGCGGGATACTTATGTGTGGGCCGCATTGTGACCTCAGCCGACAGTATCACATTGTTGACTGAAAAGAGAGCCCCATGGGTCGCGTCAGCTGCCCGCCCCTAACGCCCTGCCAGGTTCATTAACATCTGTGAGGCGCACTCTGATGAGCTGGCCTGCCAATAGCACCACCCCCACTGAGTAATTTGTAAGGCCCCTGCATTCCAGCCTGTCTCAGCACTTGATTTGGTGCACAGGCAAACCTCAGGAACATTACCACATGACAGACCCTGCGATGCACCAGAGCAAATCCCTCTGAAGTGCTTCCAACTCCATCTAATGCGTTGATTCTCTGCTTTTTTTCTCCCCTTCTTTTTCTACAAAAAGAGTTATTGTGACGGGGCTTGTGAACATGTCGTGACAAGAAGACAAAACTTGACCATTGCCTAATCATGATTTGTTGTGTATTGAGTCCTTAGACGTTAGAAAATCTGCAGTGAACGTTTTGAGTGACTGCACCTTACAGTGTATCATTAATTCAAATTGAAGGAATTGTTTCCCAAGGGCAAATTAAACTGCTCTGACTCCATTATCAGTTTCAGCGTGCACATTTTAACATTGCCCAACATTAGCCAAAGGCTGCGCAACTAATTACATCTGCACATTGGCTTTGAAAGGGCCAGCTTGTAACCGCTCTCGGCCTACGTAGAATGCATGCTTACATTTCACTTTACATTACACAAAATGGTTCGTTTTTTAGACCTTTAATCTTTTCACAAAGAAATAAGTGGCAGACTGGTGTCATTTGAAATTGGCGTGCCTGCCAACGGAAGCTGTTTTGTTAGGAAGAGTCACATCATCCTGGAATTGTGTGGTAGTACTGTGGGAGGTTATATTTCTGTCCGTCCGTTTACTTTTGGCGTTAGGAAATGTGGCTGTGTGCTTTTTTTGGGTCAGCGTTCCCCCCTCCCTCCCTCCCACCCACAGACCACCCACGTTGAAGATAAGAGTCCTCAGAAGGACCCTGCTTGAAAGCATCACCTTCTGGGGCTCTTGATGTTTTGACGAGTTCACCAGACAGGCTGACAGTGAGTGACAAGGCACTTTTAGGCCGAGCAAAATAAATCCCCCTGAAGCAAAGCTCTTACAACTGAGATCCCTTTTCACTGTGTACTTAAACACCTGGTCATTTGGCCTCTAATGAAAAAAACAATGTCATAAAATGATTATTTAAATAAGTTCGCTGTTTTGTATCGCTCCATTCATGTGGTCTTGCTGCAAAAGGCAGGAGGACACCTATCACAACTTCAGACCTTTTGCTAATGAGGTTCTGAGAAACTCCCTTTAAGTGACGGCTGTCAGTCATATGTAATTTCTTTCAGCAGAACTTTTGACGAATCCAAACCCTGTTGTTACTGGGCATCTGAATGCATACACTTCCAAAAAGTTTCTATGTGAAATACAGTATTTTACGATTACAAAATTAATCAAAGGTCTGCTTTTTAAAAGAAAAAAGTTCACATCACTTGCTATTCTCTTCTTGAATAACACATCTTGATAACCCCAAGCTGAGAAGAACCAACACTAAAATCTACATTTTTATGTAGGACACAGTTCCATGGGGTTATAAGTTTCCCGCACAACCATATGCATTTCGCAGGATCCCTTACCTTATTCATTTATATAGGCAGTCTTCAGGTATCCAAAGGCAAATTAGCCATCTGCAACCCCTGTTTAAAGTCTAAGCGAAAAAAATATTTAGAATTCTGGTCCATTAGTATAGAGCAGAAATATGGATAAACAGCATCTGTTCACTAATATAATGAAAGTGATTTATTTACAAGGCTGTAGATGAACCTGGCCATTGTTCCAACACACAGGTTTTTAATGCGCCTTAGGAGCCTTGCGAGCTAAACAAACCAGCCATTATCTGCACATGCTTCAGGTGTTCTGCAACCACAGGTCCTCTGGTGGGTTTCCTTAGACTGGTTATTACGTCTCTTCAAGTCACTGCATGGCTTTCCGGGCTGTAAAGCGTTGTATGGACAATCTTTATCGCAGCCTAAACTTCTTGCAAATTTAGATTTTTTTTTTGAGTTACGACGTCCAAACATCAAAGCTACCATAAATTGAACTACTTTTGCTTCTTTTCCTTTGCACACTGATTTATCTCAATTCACTGTTAAATCTATGGAAGTATCAGATCGCGTGCGAACTTGTGTGGAGAGTGTTTGTGTTGAGAATAATAGTGTATTTATTCTCTTTCGTCTGCAGCTGTGTCTGCACTGGGTCATCACATCCTCAAATTCACTGAGTCGTTGGTAGCGTGATTCGTCTGTGGTATTAACATCAACGTCGACTTTACGTTGTAAATAAGACACAAAAAATTCAAAATGGAGATCGGTGGCATTAATTCTTGTTGTGTGTTTTGTTTGGGAACTAGAATCTTCTTTGTGATGAATGAGGTCAGAGTAGTTGTTTTTTTTTTTCCGAACAAACTGCCTGGGGGAACATACATATTCACAATGGGAGGGGTGTGTGTTTACTACACCACCAAGAATTGACAGAATGTGCCATTGAATGCCACAACCGCCAAGGAAACACCCACAGTTTTGCTTCCTAATTTGTGCCCTTGTTTATTCATTTAGAATAAATACATCTCAACAAAATTCCTTTCTTAACATTCAGCAAAGTTCCAAAGTGCTGTCTATTGGCCACGGTTTACCAATTGTACAAAACGTGACCAGAGTTGCTATATGTGCATTTCCACGTCGATTCCACTTCCGTTTATTGCCTGTGATGGTTTCCGCTCTTTTATATATTTTCTATCCACAAAAACCAGGTTGGCTCAATAAATGGACATATTTTTGGTCTTCTGAGTGTTTATAACTGGAGAATAGACTTTATACTACCTGGTCAGATAATGGCTTTGCACAAATGAATTACGGAGAGGAATGCTCTGCAGGTTAACACTACAGTTGCCTTGTCATGAAGCATAGATTGTTGTGGCACTGTGTAATTTCTCATGAAGTTCAGCCTCTTTCAGTTTCGCAGTTTCCCTCTTATCATTCTTACTTTGCAACATTTTTAAAATGCCTACAGGACACTAAAGCACGGAGCGAATCAATCATTGAGCACTTGATATATTGCGGAAAGGGAGAAAATAAACAAAGAGTTATTAAGATGCTATGTTGCTATCAATCCTAATAAATGATATTATTGTCAAGGAAAAACCGCCAAGGCGATCACATGTCTGTCGCATTGTTACATGTTTGTCGACCATCTGGATTCATCGTGCTTCATTCAGTTGCTTGGTAGAACAGGTTTTTATTCTGGATACACCTTTTTATGACTCATTGTCTCAAATGAAGGAGCTGTTTTTGTATGGAGCTGTTTCACTGTTCATTATTTCAGGGTATTTATTGAATTTCTGTATTTGCGTTCACCAGTCACACATAGGCCTACAGCAATTATTGTCTCCTCTGGCCTTTGGTAATTATCCAGAGATTAACTCTACAGACTGACATTTCTATTCATTTGTTTGCATGTTTTTGCTTTGAGCATCACAAGTCGAATAATCACACAGTCGAATAATCAATGGTTGTAACGGACACAATTTGTCACAGTGCAACCACCTCAATGTCGAACACACAGCACACCGCTTTTAATTTAATTGCGATTATTTTCATAAAACCTCAAACGGGTGTCCCTGAAGTAAATCGGCATCCATTTGTTACATGTGCAAACAAAAAAACAAAAACAAAAATTCCAGTTGAAGTCGTTTATGCAAGCCCCAGTGATTCAAAACTAAGAAAATAAGATTGTTGCTCGCGGAATGTTAAACAACACCAACTGTTTAACATTCCGGTGCAAACCTAGAACCTCAAGGCTTGTGTGCAAACACCTTAATCAAGAACACTTTGACAGTCAGAGCCTGTCTTTTTCATTTTTAGAGAGCACCCGTTTTATTTGTATCCCTCCGGTGGATTAAGGTGACATTGCTCGGGGCACTCGTACACGCCGGTGTTGAAGTTCTGGAGAAGACTTGTATGTCCAGCATGCCAGATTTCCCAAGTCTCAGAAAACATGACACTTGGAATTTAAGTGATCGCTCTTGTACGGTTTGAAACCTATTAATAGCTTCACCAATAACCAGGGGAGGATAGTGATTATGCAACAGAGAGATTGCTTCTGCTAGACTCCGATTTCATGCCAGCCGGTGTGGGAGTTTTCGGCCCTGTTCCATTTGGTGGCTTTACATATGGTGTCACTTTGATTTAACTCAGGATTGGCGTTCATTACGAGCCGTCGCCTTGCACGGTTTGTGCGCCGTGGTCCTGGCTGGCTCAGTTTGGCCACCGTACGGCTAATGGAAGCAATCTGGCCTCTCTCTCTCTCGCAGTCCTTTTCGGGTCAGTCTCCGCTCCCGGCGGATTGGTCCATCAGCTACAGCTGATCTGCAGGGCGTCCCGGTGGTCGGGCGTTCTTGGCCACGTTATTGGTGAGCGAGGCGGTGTGACGGGAAACGAGGCATGCACTGATTATTTACCGGACATATTTCAGACCATTGCATGATTCCATTTATGCAAAGATTTGTCCAATGGTATCTCCCAAAATATACAAAGACACTTTGTATAAATATATATATATATATTTTTAAAACATTTTTAAATCTGCATGGCTATGTTTTTCAAAAATAAAAAAGGTAATGGACAATACAATGTGCGTTTCAAACAAACAACAACGATATATATACATATATATATATATATATATATATATATATATTCCTGCATTGTTTTTCTAGATTTTGTCTGAAATTTGCCATTTCTTTGTTGATTGTAGAAGAAGGAACATTTACGCATTAGCACAAGAAACATATCTGGCTGCTGAGCGGTTGCACAGCGTGTAATACAGTTTAAGATTTTGGCAGTACGTAACAGCAGTGTGTAACAGCACGATTGCTTTTCTGTAACTCTGAAACAGGAAGACATGCAGAAAATGAGCTTTGACTGCACATTAATGTGTGCTGTAATGTGTTTATCTGTAAGATTCCTGCTGTGATCACTAAAATATACAAATGCTAAAGCTTTTAAGGACCCGAACACTTGAACTCCAGAGGTTTCCAGAGATTGACAAGGGCATGGAATATTTGTAAAATAGAGATGTGTATGAAAGCCATGCCCAGGGTGTGAATCTTAGCCTTTTACTCAATATTGGTTTTTTGCTTTTTTTTTAGAACTCCACTGCGTTCCTGGAACCTTGCAGTTGTCAATGATTATCCAGGACAAAAAAAGCTCTCTTGCCCAGATGTGAACACATAAACCTAACTGTGAGAAATCCTATTATTTTTAAATCCCTTCCTATTGAAAGAACATCACCCATATTCTCTAAAATGGTAAGCTAAAATTGTCCGCTCATTCCCTCCCTTCCCTCAACAACGTAACTAAGGTAACATATTTCGGTTTGTTGCAGTTATCTGGGTCTTGATCTATTAATTATCATTTTAATTAAGGGAATTTTTTAAAAATATCAAGATAATAAATGTGGATATACCCTATTTATACCCTATACCCAATTTAATCAAAACGACTAAAAAGTAGACTAAAAACCTTTTAAAGCAAGGCGCTATATCGCGATAGTGATAAACAATACGCAGAATTAATTAAACTAAACAAAACCTAAACATTCGGAACAGAAAAATAAAACGCATTTTAATTTCATTGTGCGTATCGGCTTGCTCTCGTGCGCCACCGACACAATTCTCTCCTTTGTAGTGAGACACCGAGTTGTACACGGGACGCACTGATCCAGGGTGGGGGTCTTCCCCATCTGTGCTATAAAGACTGGTTATCTAGGCTACTTAATCACGACAGAGTCCCCCGAGATTCCCGCTCTAGTTGCTGTAGTCCCTCTGTTCGAGCCAGCATTGTTTCGAATTTAACAGGGAGCGCTGAGGCGAAGAGCACAGTCCTCTCTGTTATGTCATTTAAAATAACCCATTTAAAGTGACGGTTGTACGGCGCGCTTCACGCTCACGTGAGCCTATGGAAGAGCCCCGGGGTTGGGGGGATGGGGTTTATTACGGAGGCTAGGTGGCTGTGTCTTGTTTGGAAGTCATTTGCCGGACGCATGCGTTTCCAGATAAGCGCTCCTCGTTATCTTCGAGAAGGTATCGCATCTTTCTTGTCTTTTGTGTTGTGCCGTGCTATGCTAGAACACGGTGTGTGAGAACTGCTTGCACGTGTTTAGTGAGTCTTGGCCGTTACTGTAAACGGTCATTCGGCTTGATAAATAATGTTGTTTCACAGCTGTTGTTGAGTGAGCTGTGAGAGAAACTGCGAAAGAGCAGCCCGCGGACTAAACGCTGAGGCGTGTTCTTACCTTCATTAATTGTTCTGTAATGTTAAGCGTTACTGTTCAAACTTCTTACAGGTTAAACTCCCGGTAATTGCTTAAATGTTTGCGAAAGACTTGCGATCCAAGTTTATGTAAGCAAGCTTAACAGCAAAAAAAAAAAAAAAAAACAGAATTCTTTCACAATTTCATACTTAATTTAGATTATTACAGTACAATATGTACCTTCTTTACATGAGGGAGATTCGTTTTTATTTTCATTTTTTAAATCTTAAATTCTCAAATTTGATCTGAGCAGAATAATTGCAGAAAAGTAAATTGTTGTTACTAGACAATGAGGTAAGTAATTGACTGGAAATTAAATTAAACTAAACTCAGTGAGTTGAAACGGATACAATAGAAATCCTAAAATTATAGTAAGACTTGTCTTGGGATGGAATGGCTTGAAAAAATGTCAATTAGATGATGAAGTTTATATTGTGAGTATATAATTGACCCTGCGTTCTGTTCCTTTACCTTTTTAAAATAATGTATTCACAAAAATTGACCTTTGATCCCACAAACACCAAACGCAGGGTCTATAAAATGTAATACTTCACCTAATTTTGAAAAATGGCGAAAACACACTTAGTTAGGCCTCTGGTTTTCTGTTATTGTGATTCAGTCAGGTCAATGGTATGGTGATGTATTGGTGTGGGGTAGGCTCTGTCAGAGAGAGAAAAAATTAGTCTGAGTAAATGTTCAATAGTTCCTCCTGGTTTCCTCCACCTCCTGGCCCAAGCGGTTTGTAAACACCCAAGAGTGTCTGGGTGGAACATAGGCAGGGCTGACATTCAGCCCGGATTATATACATGTCAGACACAATTTGGGCAGTGCTACATCTCTTGGGTCGCCTGAAAAATACAATGTTAATTTAGGTCCTCGCCTGCCTTGCTTGTGACACCGTGCAGCCGTTATTTGCCACACAGCCTATTTTTGACACATAAATATTAGATGATGGCTGGTTCTGAGGCCCTGTTACTCATGGGTAATTGCTCCTGGTTTTGGAAACAGTATTGATGTGAATATATTTTACACAGTTATTAAATAATAATGCTGCAAAGATCTCACTACGAATACCTCACCCCCACAAAAATGTAGTCAAACGAATTAGAATATTTGGTCTTTTTAAGGTCTAATATTAAGCCTTTTTTTATTTTATTGTTAATTGATTGGAGAGCTGCTTGGGCCTATACAGTGGATAGGCACCGCTGCTGTAAAAACATATTCACTAGCATATTCGTTTGCTGTTTCAAACCATAATCAACTTAAATCACATTAGTGGAGTAGGATAAGTCAAAACAGTTCTTTTGCCCAGTTTTTAAGGCGGCCTTGTGAGTCAGACCGGATTGAGAAAAGGCTCAAATTCAATGTGGGCTGTGTGGAGACAGCATTATAACCACAGCTAAAAATGGCTTTCCTGGACTGTTTAGCTTCTGCTGTGTTGCTGGGGTTTTTCACTTAGTGTGGATTTCCCCTAAAAAAAACAGTCTAAGAATGGCCAGGTTCTGGAGGTGGGAGTGACCCGTGCTTTTAGCAAAGGTGGTTCTTTTCCTGCGCGGTGACCAATATTTAATGTGGACAGGTGAAATGAGAGAGATCACGCATGCATCTGAAATAGCTCAAAACAGATTAGGATTCAGAATTAAAAATAAAAAGTGGATGGATTCAAAAAAAAGGTTTACACACAAAAGCTTTTTGCAGATGATACCCCTGTCTTAAAATTTATTTTTTTTATTTTTTTTATTTTTTATCTCCACAGCATGCAAAGAGTTATTTTAAGTTCCTTATATTAAAGTCAGGTTCATAAACTTATTCAATGTTTTCCCTTAAAGTTTCTCTTTTTTGTGTTTAGTTTTGGGCACCTTAAAATATGTAAGCAGCTTTGTTCTGCCACTTGTGGTTTTTACATAAAGAACACGATTTTATATATATATATATATATATATATATATATGTGTGTGTGTGTGTGTGTGTGTGCACAGTCTTTCTCTGTTTGATATCTTTTAGTGGAGTAGTTTTTCTTTTTGGTAGGTTTCTGTCTTTATTAAAGCTTTTCAATATATGCAACTGTAACACGAAAAAACAAATATAAATTGAGCTCAACAGCTTAAGGCTGAAATAAGATGGCCATAAATACATAAATAAATGACATGGGATTGTAGTTACTGAAGAATGGGTTCGAGTCATCAGAAATCCTCTATCTCTGCTTTTAAGTATGAAGTATTTTTGGGGTACAATATATATATATTTTACCATTGAACTCTATTGAACTCTTTTTTTTTTCTTTTTTTTGTTCTTTTCCCAAGGCACAGATTTTGTCCTTGCTGGCAAGCAGTTCTTTGATTCGTCCCGAACGGTTTCAGAGTGGAGTGTTCAGATCCTCACATGTACTGGTGCTAATAGTACTTCTTATGAAAGTATTTCTCTTCTGATGAAAGGCATTTACGAAGCTATTAGCGTGCTTTGATCTCAGCGGAACACTATTAGGTCCACAGAAGCAAGAGTGAGAGGGCGGAAGTGATAATAGAAGGGTCTAAGATTGCCGTAACCTAATTGGGCCTGTGTTCTGATCTTGATTTAAATCCACCAGGCATTGTCCCGTAATGCTGTGAGTTTAAGTGCTGCCGTTCAGGGCCTGGAACCCGAAGAGCCCTCTGCATTTCTGGTGTGAAAACCCTTTGTAAACAAATTGCTTCACCTTCTCTGAATCCTCTGGCTCTCACTGAAAAACAAGGAAATGAAAAGTGTGGAGCCAGCGAGGGTCCTTGAGAGGGAGACGAGCTGGCTTTCAGTTCAATATCTGGAAAACTTGCAATGAAAAGATGAGTGGCGTCTGGCACAAGCGCAACGCTGCGGCGACGGGCCGTTTCTGCCCGCCATGGCAACGCAGGGGGCGGTAGCGCCGTCTGGGAAAGTTAAAACCTGCCCCGACCGAGAGTGCTCGTTTAGAAACAGGTTGAACTTACTGAATTAATTTATGCCGTTAAATTTTACAGGTATTTTCCTAGCTATGTAAGTAATACAGTTATCAAAAAATACTTTCACATAAATAAATGTTGCTATGGTTACGAAATGATCACCGATTGAATAACAACTGCTCCACTGTATAACATTTGAATGCACGGAGAACTATTTTTTTTTTCTTTGCATAATTGTTATTGTTATTGCGTCAACGCTATCCAGATCCTGCAGTCAGTGATGGTGATCTTCACAACGACAGTAAAAAGGGTTTGTGTATATAACATGCTATTTCATCTACGCAGGAGTTTACTCCCTGTTGTGTTAATCTGTAGAGTCAGGTGGCTTATTGGATTTGCATGAAACGGCTCTTTGGCTGGGTTCTGCTCACATGAGAATGCAGGTTTCAATACCAGACAACTAGGCGCAGATCCCTCAGATTTCACATTCTATAAAAAATGCACCAGAGCGCCTCATGGCCTGGCGTTTTCCCTGCATACTCACACACATCTTGGAATCTTATTTATGCTCCACCGTGCAGCGGGTTTCGATTGAACTACTGCATTCAGTCGACTTACTTAGCTTTGCTCACTTTTCCTAATTAGGGCTTTGTGTCCGTCACGCTCGTGCACGTTTACCGTCCACGCCGTCTGCGCTGTTCCCATCTCAGTGTCAGCTCCTGAGCTGTGCCACCCCTTTCCCCCCCACGCAGAGAGCCGCTCTCTTCTAATTACAAGCCAAAGATGCCCCCATGGCAGCCCCCGTCCCCACGCTTGTCCGCCGGCACTGAGTGACAGTCTCCGATTGGAGGAGGTGCTATTAAGTACCCCCCCGAAGTCTCCCGGGACCCTTGTGTGTGCAGCCAGCGATGCCGTGCCAGCGATGGAACAATGCAGCACAAAAAAGAAGAGAGGAAAAAAGAGTCTGAAAAGCTTGATGTCTGCCGGAGTCATTTAGACTGCGCTTATGAAAAGGATTAGAGTAGATCGCTGAATGGGAAGAATTTCAGAGGAACTGGCAGACAGAGGGGAAAGTTGCGGAAAGCCTTGGTGTTTTTAGCTCCTCTGTCTCTCTGTGGACCAGGCACCGGTAAGGGACTCCGCTTGCCCGTGTGGCACTCTACCTATCACAGCGCGCCGCAGAATGAAACGGAAGCAAGTTTGATTGATGTGAGTTTCCAGGCGTTGTGGCTTCCGACTTGGTGATATGTGTGCGTGCATTAGACTATGGTCGGTGCTGGGTTTTCTTCTGCGCGGGCGGCGTTGTTTTACCGTACGGTGGTTAGTGAAACGGTGCTTAAACTTTCTTACTATTCTAGTCATCCTTGGTGTGCGGTCCCGAATATTCACTCCTGAAGTGAGATTGAGCTATTATGAGAAGAGTTAGGCGGAGTGGCACTGGGCATTACTTGGTAGAAATAAAAATGATTTATTGGAAGAAAAAGCTGTCCCTGGCATCCTGCAGACGAAGAGAGACGAAGCTTCCCACAAAACACTGTCTGCAACTTAAATTGCCCTCGCATAAACCCTGCATAATCCAGCTCTGGGCACCTACGGCATGTTTCGCTGGAGGTCTCCATTGACTGAATGTTCAGCCGGTTTGGTGTTGTTAAGTGAGTTGCACTTTTTAATTGGAACTTGACAGGTTTTTGTAAACCGAGGTGAAAGATTTAAGGGAACGCTGCGTGTTAAACTTTCGTTCTGAAGTTTTAACGCGTCACGCCCAACGCAGCGAGCGAACTGCGAATGGATGGACGTTTCTTCCTAAAGCCATTTTAGACACCGTATTCAGTTCTCTGGCCTCTGCGATCTCACGGATGGTTGCTGGCTAATTCAGCCGTCGGGATGAGTTATGAAGAGCATCTGTCTATAAGCGCCACTCCCGGTCCTCGGCGCTGCTGAGCACCGCTGGTTTTGATGGGAGGAGGAGAGTTGGTCCGAACCGACCCGAAGCCCCTGCTCTTGGCTGAAGTGCTTTAACACCAAACCCATAAAAGCGCTGTACTTTCGGAGAGTACCGGAGCGTACATGCATTGGGACGTATTCGGTTTCAGCTTGGGGTTGCAAGGCTTAAGTTTACCAAGGTTTATGAGTCCTGTGTCTCATTGTGTTGGCATTTTTTAATGTTCTGTTGACCTTACATAAAACCTTACATTTGTTCTGTTGACCTTTCATAAAACCTTACATATGTTCTGTGGACC
>JAOYSI010018958.1:0-15853 GCA_025775065.1 Hiodon alosoides
CTCTCTCTCTCTCTCTCTCTCTCTCTCTCTCTCTCTCTCTCTCTCTCTCTCTCTCTCTCTCTCTCCCCCTCTCTTTTTCCCTAAGCCTGAAGCGCACTACCCCCCTCCCCGCCTTCCTCACTCTGTGAAGAGGGAACATTTTTAACTCAGTCCTGTGTCTGACTCTAAGAGCAACGGAGGAAAAGATGGACAACTGGCATTTTCTAAAGTCAGCTCTTCTTCTGCTTCTGGCACTCCAGCAGTGCCTGGGGTTCTGGCTCTTCAACATCATCTTCCCCCCCAATGCCAAGCCCCCGCATGTGCACAGCAACAACACTTCACCTCTGATTTTGGGTGAGTTCAGCGTGGAGACAGACCCGGGGCTTTCTTGGGGTTCTGCTCCAATAACAGGGATTTTGCCGTAACATTGTGTGTTTCTGCAACAATTTGGTGTGATGACAATTTTACTGACATTATGCTGGTGGTTTGTGGACAGAGTAACGTGTTTGAAAGGTACGTTAAAAGCGGAGAGCATTGCTGCCGGGTGTACAGAGCCGGCTGCGTTGGTTTGGTATGGAGTGTGGAGAGTCAAAGCTTTGCACAGGTTCTTGCAGCCGGCTCTGGTCTTTGCATCATAGTGAGCTAGGGAGCACTCACTTAGGGTGAGTGACAGGATCCTTTACGTGATGCCCACCCGGCCCTCCCAGGTCCCAATCTGCTCTGCATAAATTAGATTTTAAAGAACTGATATGTGATTTATATATAAATACATATACATATATATATATATATATACGTCGACTAACCAAAGCTAGTAAAGTCTTAGAGAACATACCCTGATAGCAGAAGCCACAATTCTCTCCACGTGGTCTCAACAAACTGGACTTTATCCGAGCAACTTCATGTTTATCAGCGGGAGCACACACTCGTCTAGGTAAAGTGAACCTCTCAAAATGATAAGATGTGCAATTTTAATGTGACAGTACCAGGGAAACTGGGGAACCGTCTAGAGGCCAGGATTGACAAGCCCAGCCTGGTGCACTGGATGTGCTACAAGAAAACAGATCACTTTTTTCCCCTGTGGCTCGACCTCAACATGTTCATGCCAGTCGGGGTCGACTGCTGGATTGACAATATCAGGTGAGGAGGAGTCTGTCCCCGCGCCCCGCCCTACCCCTGCCCCTGCACCGAGTAATACATACTTATAGGCCACAATTAACTTGAAGCAATTGCCAATGAAGAATTTTGTTTTAGGATTGTGTATAACAGAACTACCCGCAAGACTTCCAATAGCCCTGGTGTGGAAGTGAGGGTCCCAGGATTTGGGCAGACATACCCAGTGGAGTTCCTAGACAACAACAATCTAGCAGGTGAATGCACTTGTTCGACTAGTCTAGCATTGGTCCCGTCTACCTGTAACACTCACTTTTCTTTACTGCTCTCATTGTTAGAATGATTGTTGATTTGACTATACAGTGTTTAAATGGTAGCTTTCCTCTCCCAGGTTATTTTCACACCATGGTTCAGCACCTAGTCAACATCGGATACGTCCGCAACGAAACCATCCGAGCGGCGCCCTACGACTGGAGGATTGCCCCTAGTGAGTTGCAGACACTGAACCACAAACACATTACAACGCCTAACAAACACCAACAAGAGAGAGCGAGAGGTACACCCATCAAGAGAAGTGACTTTAGCTCTCTGCATCCCTTTCAGATGAGCAGGAGGAGTACTTCTCTCGGCTAAAGGCCATGGCGGAGGAGATGTATGCAGAATATAAAAAGCCAATCTATCTGGTTGGTCACAGCATGGGCAGCCAATACATCCTCTACTTCCTAAACCAACAGCCCCAGGAGTGGAAGGACCGTTACATCAAAGGCTTCATCTCCCTGGGTGCGCCCTGGGGAGGGGCTGTCAAGCCCCTCAGGGTCTTGGCATCGGGTAGGCAACGCACCTATAGCAACACAACAAGTAAAGTCAAACAAGCCCTGGTTTAGCTCATCAAGCATTCGCCATGTTGTACATTTCTCAGCGATTTATTTTGAAGAGAGTCTTTGGAAACCAATATTGTTTATTCCAATAAAATAATGTCCATAGTAAATGTGGCAAACGTCAACATAAAATAATGAGGTTAAATTGTTTCCATATTTAATAACATTGTTTTTGTTTTAATGAGCATGGAGAATATATTGGCTTGTTTCTCATCCTGTAGGTGAAAACGATGGCATTCAGCTGGTGTCCAACATAAAAATCCGTGAGGAACAGCGAATGTCCACTACCAACCCTTGGATGATCCCATCAGAGATGGCCTGGCCTGACGACCATGTCTTCATCTCCACTCCCTCCTACAACTATACCCTTCGTGACTACAAACAGTTCTTTAATGACATAAACTTCCCAGATGGCTGGTACATGTGGGAAGACACCAGGAATCTGACCGCTGGCCTTCCCGCTCCCGGTGTAGAGGTGTACTGCATGTATGGCGTAGGTCTCCCAACGCCGGTCACTTACGTGTACGATGAGCAGTTCCCCAATGCAGACCCTGTCAACTTTTTGTATGACGATGGGGACGACACGGTGGAAAGCCGGAGTATGAGCCTATGCAAACGCTGGGTGGGAGAGCAAGGTCAACCAGTTCACATCATAGAGTTACGAGACATGGCTCACCTAGACATCGTCTTCCATAGTAAGGTGTTAAACTTGATCCAGCAGATCCTAGAGGGGAAACCGGTATCTTCAGAGCAGATCCAAATCCTCAGGTCACCCAATCAGTCCCCGAAATTTACCCCAGCCCAGTCTGACGAGTCTATCTTACCCATCGCTGCAACGCCAGATCAGTCCTCCACGTCCACATCTGGCATGGACATCGGAGGGCTATAGTCTCCTCTCCACACCAGCTGGTACACTTGGACACTGTGGCAACTTATGTAACATGCACAAACCTGACTGCTTAGCGTTGAAATGTAACTTGTCATCAAATTATGGATTTTCTCCATAGCGTAGATAATGCATTCTTTCTTGGTCTTTTTATATTATAATGAAACATAAAAGTATTCTCTGTAATAGTCTCTTTCTTGTATCTGCCAATGTTAACAATGTACAATCCATTGATCGTGCACCTTCAATGTATACTTATGTTACATATTATGAAAGAATTTTTCATACACCCAATACTAACTTACGTATGTCTTATATGTTTGGTTTCTTTTATCAAGCAGTGTACATATATTAATATATGCAACATTACTTCAAGATGTATGTGCATTATCAGCGAAAATAGTTAATGTTTTTTTTTTTGCCAGAGAGTTGAGAATCTGCTTTGTTTCCTAACCAGACATCTTATCTTACCTTACAATGTGTACTCATGCTTTATTCATGTGAGTTGACAATTTGTCTCAGGTCAGTGTGAATTACGTTAAGGAACTCTATACAAGACTTAAACAGTGACGTTTAAATAAAAAACATATACTCATGTCACAAACATATCAACACAAAACAACCTGCACAAACTCAATTAAACTTAGTACGTTCTCTCATTAACACCTTTCAACGGGACACAGTGGACCTTAGCATGTACCACAGCCAGAATGTCAGCTGCATAAACCCCTCTTCGGTCTTTGTTATTAGCGTGACACATATGCCACTTCCATGTTACACAGGTGTATCTGAACAGGCTTAAGACTGTGATACAAATTAAGTTCTGAGCCAGTGATATTTACATGTAAGGTTGGACGTGTGGTACTGTGAGAACGCAAAACTTGGTGTACCTGTCTGTGTGAAGATATGCACTCTTGTTTCCAGATTCTGCTCCTGTTTAGTTATTATTGATTCAGCCAGGAAGAATGTGTTTACAAGTAAGGGGTGTATTTAAGGTTAGGATAAACCAATAATGATTTATGAAACAATGTATCTTATTAAATAAAATGGAAAATTCTGCAGAAATGTGTATTGTCCCTAGTACTAGCAAACTTGAGTTAATGACTAGTCACTTACAAAGTCAAGTTTCTCAAATAGTAAAAAGTATAATAGATCAAATAACAGCGATACGTTATAAACGGCTGAGTCTAAGCATTGCTTAATCCGAATCCAGTGACCCTCCGTTCAATCAACCGAAAGGTTCGAAGTGTCAGTCAGTTCAACCAACTTTTAAAAGGTCTTTTGAAATAGCCCGTATCGATTATATCGGTGTTGTATGATTTTCCCTGCCCCTCCCTCTTTCGTTCGATGTTATCTGCGTGCGATTTACTCAGATTCTGCTTGCAAGACTTCTACCTGATTATTTGAGTTTGTGGGGGTTTTTAAATATCTAATATCGTGTGTGGCAGACATTGCGTTAGAACTTGTACCATAGCCTTAAAAGCGCCAACCGCGTATTTTCGTATGTACCAAGTTATGTGACAGCGGGAGACATGTTATACAGTAGTGGGTTGATTCTGCCTTTGGTTCATGTGTTTATGGTGGCATATTGCACTAGCCCTATAAACAAATGTACTCGCAAAACCTGTGTGGGTAGACCTCCAGTTGTCCTGAGTAAGTACTACCATATGTAGTCATGCCTGTTGTTGGGTTGCTTTGATTTGAAATGCGCTTTGTACGTAACTAGTCTAACGAGTCTCAAAATGTTCTTTTCTACCGTGTACAGTTTGTATTCGCTAACCTTATTTTTTTGCACCATTGGGTTCGCGATATTAAAGTTACTGGCTAAGTGTGTTTGTTTAGCGCAAATATAGTCGTATAGCTAAATCGTAATAAGTACAGACTTTTGTTGTTGTGTTAAACACGTTATGTTGTATTTTTTCTTTTATGTTAACAAGGGAATATATAATACACTGAACCAAAATACAGTCATTGGCATATCTACAGTACAGTGCCTTATTTATGAATCTATTTTTTCAAAAGTTCACATTTCTATCATTTCTATCATTTTTTGTTTCGCTTATAGTTTCTTCGTTTACTTCATGACCCGGGTGACGTTGTTGCTTGACTGTCATATGACCGACGGTAATGGAATGTGATTCTCTGACTGTCTATTTGCATCTTTTTTGCCCCGTTTGAAATCCATTTTTTTATGTCTAAACGAAGCATAATCACTGTTGAGATAATGAAAGTAATGGGGGCCTTTAGTTTCCAGTATAATAAGTTCCAGCGTTTAATATTACAAAAACAATAGTTATGATCGGAGGATTAGCGTATTTTTTCGTTTGAATTTACGAAGTAGGCTATTACGATTTAAGATTTGGCTGTGAACTATTCAAACCTTTAAAAAAATGTATCAGTAAATACATTAAAATATTTTTTGCTACAACTTTAGCATGTAAATACATAATTACTGCAAACTACATAATTGTAATGGTTATGACATCATCATCAAAACGACCTGAAAGTATATTTGCACTGCTTATACGCTCTTGATCCAGGCGTACAATTGTTTATTAATGTTTACTTAGAATTAGTTGAAATTTTTTGACATGTTGTATGCGGTTATGGTCAAAACTCGGTAGCCCTACGATGTGAGGTCAGTTGATAAGCTCTTGAAATATATGTAAACACTTCGAATGTATCAAAAGCACACTACAAAATAAGTAATTTTATCTTGTACCTTATCTTGTATTGAGCAAACCACGCTTTGTAGAACTGTGATAGCATTGAGTGTGTGTGTGTGTGTGTGTGTGTCTAAATGGTTTTTGTATTGTCTGTATACATGTTATTCTTGATCGGTCAGATGTATGGTCTTAGTTTAATCTTTTAGCTGGCAACCAAATCATGTCTATTGTGCTCCCAATTGGCAGACTTGCAGTCCTTAAGACTTTGTTACTGACGGAATCGTGGCTGCCAATGTTTGCGAGATGGCAGAATTTTAGTCAGCCCTGTTTAAAGTGATCTTGACTAGTGAGCGTTCTTGAAAACGAGAGTCTCCTGGTCAAAACGGAAGGTGAATTGTTTTGATTGGGTACCAATTTTAAAATGTTAACAAGACCGATGGTCTTAATACACGTATATTTATTTGGACAGCTATCTCAGGGTTTTAGGCTACCCTCTCCGAAGGCATTGCGTTCAGTGTGCTGTTCTGTACTATAGGTCATGCGAAACGATGAGGAAACATCCGCATTAAACGTTTCAGGGGACCCGTTTTCGGAGAACCGCGGTTACAGAAACGCCGCAATGGGTCGTATGTCGTCAAGATCATAACAACATGCTCTGGTCGGTAATAATTCCGACCAACAGCGAACGTGAATTGATGCCACCAGTGGCTTGCTGTCAGCTATTACTGTTGTTACTGAAAGCGCCCCCTGCCTACGTTTCCCCAGTATTGCACGCTTGCCTAAACCACGACCGATATTCTTTCAACTAATAATGACTTCGGAAACTGTCACGTCAGTTATGAGATGTGTCACGTCCTTCAAGGTAATTTGAACTCGTATGCACAAAAAGCCAAAAGGCGAATGTTTGCACGAATATGTTTTTTGAGTGCAGAAAACCCTTTCTTTCTAGACCACAAACAACTTTTGTCCGTAAAGTAATAAACTTCACAGACCTTTGAGAATATGTTTTCTCATGTCTGTTTTTTCTTTTCTTCTAAACCTCACAGTTCTTTACTATAACCACAGTTTATCTTCCACAGTTAACGCAACATGATTGTGTGTCCCATGTCTTGCAGTCCCCGGGGACCTGGGAAATCAGCTGGAGGCCAAGTTAGACAAGCCCAGTGTCGTCCACTACGTTTGCTACAAGAAGACTAACGAGTACTTTACCTTATGGCTCAACCTGGAGCTGTTGGTGCCGGTTGCTATTGACTGTTGGATTGACAACATGCGGTAAGTGAGGTTTGTAGCAGCTGTTGTGACTGCGGTCGTGATACCGGTCACAACGTGGTGTTGTGAAACTGGGAACTCGCCTCGATTCCCTTTCTCGTTTTCATGTTGCTTGTGCAGTGAGACTTGTAGTGAAGATTGAAACTGAGTATGTGTTTGTCACAGAGGGAAAGGGGCCTTATGTTAACAACCGCCCGGACACCAGATGCCAGCTTGTTTTACTGTTGTTTTACAAAGCTCGGCATCAACAGCACACGCTTGCTTACCAATATCATCAAGCAGTAATGAATGGAGAAACGGCTCTCTAGGGGTGTTCTGTCATATTAGTGTATTTACCCTTAGTGATCAGAACCGTTTCCTAATCATTTATAAATCTCACGTTTGTGTGTGTCTGTGTGTTTCTGTCGGTCGGCCTGATCTGCTAAGGTAACTTGTGTGTGTCATCAGGTTGATCTACAACCAAACAACGAGAAGCACAGAGGCGCCCCCAGGGGTCGATGTGAGGGTGCCGGGATTTGGAAAGACGGATACCCTGGAGTTTCTGGACCCCAGCAAGCGTACCGTTGGTGAGTGAGTGGATGTGTGAGTCAGAGCTTACAATGGGGTGAGCAGGAAGTGCTACTGCACCCTTTTATGTGCACCATTTCCAACTTTCAATGTCTCTGACAGTTTTACACGTGTACGATAAATTTACCCTTCTCACTCTCTGTGTCTGTGTGTGCCAAAGGCATGTACTTCTTCACCATAGTCCAGTCGCTTGTGGACTGGGGGTACACTCGGGACGAAGACGTCCGAGGGGCTCCTTATGACTGGCGCAAGGCCCCCAGTGAGTACAAAAACTCAGTCACTTTTAGTGCCCTGAGTGGAAAAAAGTTTTGTTGCATTAGATAGCAAGCTACTACTAATCCAAATCCATCCTAGTGAATCAAAATGAATTTCAGGGCCAGTGAAATGTTTGTTGCAATTTCTTTCTCCAAAGTGCTTTAAAATCATGAAAAAACTTCAATAGAGTAAATGTCGGCTATTATATTATGTAAGTATCAAAGTAGACCTATGTCAGACATTTGGAGTAGCTTTTTAAGTGTGTAGTATAAGCCTCTTCTGCTTCTCATGTAGTATATTAACCAGAGATCCCTGATCATAAAACTCAAACTGGCATGCACATCCCTATACATATACCAGGTTGTAAATATAGAGAAAAGAGTAATAAACAAGTGTGAAATAACATGTTGACTCTTAGGAACAGATGCAGTTCCTCCCCCCGCCGACATTCAAGCCGTTACTACCCTGAGTAATTGGCGTTGCGCTTGAAACTTCCATCCAAGTTTGTACTGAAATTAGTGATTACCGGGGTACATCCAACATGGAAATGTGTATAGCCTGCAGGAATGACCACGCACATGTTTGGCTTTTGCTGAGAGAGATGTTTTTTGTGTTTACGTGCCAGACGAGAACAAAGCCTACTTTGTGGCCCTAAGGAAGACGATCGAGGAGATGGCAGAGACGTACGGGGGCCCCGTGGTTTTAATCGCTCACAGCATGGGGAACATGTATACACTCTACTTCCTCAACCAGCAGCCTCAGGCCTGGAAAGATCGCTACATTAAGGCCTTTATCTCCCTGGGGCCTCCCTGGGGTGGCGTGGCCAAAACCCTGAGGGTTGTAGCCACAGGTATAAACTCCCCTGCTTTGTGTGTATATCTATGCCAGTGTGTTTGTGTGGGTGTGTGTTTCTTTTCGCCATTACGATGGGTCTTAGCGGGCGTACTTTTATTGTCATACATACAACATAAGGGCAAACTAAAATACGTTTCTTATCATTCGTTTTTTTTTTGCAATGGTTTTATTCATCTCCAAATTAGCTAACGTTAGTTTGAATTAAATCTACAGTGAGATTAGATTATGTCAGAAGTTTAAGGATTTATTTGCTCACCGATTTGAAACAGTTGGGGACTTGCAAAACTTGTCATTAGCTATGTAGCTATAGGCCAAATACTAACATTAGCCCAAGTTAAATTTTCTACTTGGCAAAATACACATTAAAGTTTACGTGCAAGTGACTTTGATAATTACATGATGAAAGACAGGAAAAAGTGGATCTGCCGCAATGGTGTATTCAAGAATTTTGTAATTTTGTAATTTTGCAAAATAGTTTGCTCAAGTTCACTAAGAAGCAGACTAATGCGGTTTCCTCCCTACAGTTTGTAGCTAACCGTGCATGTTTAAAGTGGATGTATCGTAACGAAAAAGGCTATATTCTATTGTACAAATATTTCTTAGAAAAAGTGTTTGCTAATTTTTTTTCCCCAGGTGTAGATAGCGTCGGCAAGATCGCTTTTTATTCATTAAAGCCTACTTCATTTCGCCCTCATTTCCAATATCAAAGTCTTTCTTCCTGATATGGCATTGGGAAACGCTGGCGTGTGCTAGATGGGCAGTTTTATGGTGACCTGTCCCCTTGTCCCGCCTCCCATAGGTGACAATAACCGCATTCCACTTATCAGTCCCCTGAAGATCCGCTCCCAGCAGCGTTCCGCCGTCTCCACCACCTGGCTCTTCCCCTACTCCAGTGCCTGGCCCAGTGACAAAGTGCTGGTGTCCACGCCCAAGTTCAACTACACACTGCGCGACTACCAGCGCTTCTTCACGGACATAGGCTTTGAGGACGGATGGGCGATGCGGCAGGACACCGAGCCCCTGGTCAGTGCCCTGGATCCGCCGGGGGTCGCCCTGCACTGCCTGTACGGCAGCGGGGTGGCCACGCCAGAGTCCTTCCTCTACTCCAACTTCCCCGACGGGGACCCCCTGGTGGTGTCCGGGGACGGCGACGGAACGGTGAACCTGCAGAGCGCCACGCAGTGCAAGCGCTGGATAGGCCGACAGCCGCAGCCTGTCCACCTGCAGGAGCTGCCGGGTAACGAGCACGTCGACATGCTGCTCAACGTCTCCACGGTCGCCTACATCAAGAGCGTCATCTTCTCCCCCTGACGCGCCCCAGTAACGGCGTCCACCTCAGTGATACAGAGGAAGTACTGTTAGTGCCAAGAAGCTCTGGCGCCACTTTAATTTCATCATCGGGTCAGTTAAATCAGTAATTTAACCCCCGCTGCTGGTCGAGTTGTTACATACATGAAAAACTATTTAAGGTGTTAATTCTGCCACATTAATCCAGTAAAGGAGCGCTCAGTACATCAGGTCATTTGAGATTTGAACAGATCCAGTTTTTTAGTTTTTACTGTTTTTCCAATTTTGCTTAATTCTTTAGCATTTGCTATTTTATTAAATGGTTGTAATCAACAAAGCAGTGCAAGAAAGTAATTTTAATTCTTTCAGTTTCAAATGTCTGTTTTTACAGTCCTTTTATACGAATCGCTGTGCCTAGGGGATATTTCTCTGCTGTTTATATACCTTTCGGCCATTTTGAAGGCTGTTTTTTTCCAAATTGCTTTTCTTTTAAACTGAATTTCTTTTATGATTCCCAATTTTGTCTGATTAGTAAATAAGGTATGTGTTAATGCTTATCATGTTTGCAAATTACTGTGTTTGAGCTCAGTGTCTACCCCAATTTCCCTTATGCTATAGCCCTGACTGGTGGCGGAACCAGTGAACTGTATCACAATGTTATGAGCTGCTGTGAATGGAACCAATTTGAATAGTTACAGAAATGATGTTGCCTGACTTATGCACGCCGGGCATGTACGTCCCTCATCGTGAACCAAGGGCGTTTACTGCATTAGCGCTGCTGTTTCAACCCATTTCTAGTTTGTTTTCTGTTGCAGACCAACCACCAAAGTACATCGTTCACAATATAAGCCCACAATCATCTCTGTATGGATACGCCGTTTCCTCTTTTCTCCCTGAGACCCATGTGTAAAGTCTGGCCCCACAATTGAGATTCCAGGTTCCAATTTGCTGATTGAGTCACTGATTGATGTAGAATGTATAATGGGAGACCAATGGGAGGGAATGACGACCTGTTGTGTATGTCAAGACTGTAAATGCCCAGGTCTATGTTTACAGGGTCGATTTTAAGGCTAGATGGTTTTCTATTTTGGATTTTAACGTGGGTATCAACAGCTGCCTAGGGGGGGCTTGGGTAAGCTACGACTGTGGTTATTCTGTTAATGTATGGAAGCTGCTCTTTCCTGTTCTCTGTGCCTTTGCTGTGAATTCAGGTCTTATCCCTTTGTGGTGACCTCAGTGTTATAGCTGTAGCCAAAATGGCTCAGAATGGACCCTGGTTAAATTATGTAAAATGTTGTCAAGGAAATGTTAAATGCTCTGTTTTCCTAAAAGAAATTACTACTTCTACAAGAAACATTTTTTCTGAATATTTATTTCCTTAACATGAGCTAAAGTCCAGATGTATAGCAATAATTCAAAACACACTTCTCTCAGCATATAAAAATGTTTATTAACAGTCCTTTAGAATTGTACAGTGAAGTGGAGCCATTGTATTTTACCTGCAGCAGTAAGATATCTTGCCGATTACAGAAATATAGTGAAACTCCATTCCATTTCCTAACAGTAACGATACCAGATATAATGGTCACATAGCCAAAGGGCAACTATCAGGAGGAGTCCATATTTTACTGGAAGGGAATGAGGAATTTGGTTAGTCTGATCCAAACTGATTCAGGGGGCGCTCCTAATCCCAGGATTTTCTGCTTGTGCAGTTAGAGGGAGAAGATCTTGTTCCCAGACTCTGTCTTAGCAGAGTGGGTAAGAAAAGACCTTGTTTCCAGACTTGCAGCGAACTTCTTTACAAGCCACTTTCAGCTGGAAGGCTCCATCCTCGTGCATGTCCAGGAGACTCTGGAGGAAAGCAGCCATGGGGTTTTATTGGATGCTCAAGCATGCCGATTAACAGTTTCTCCATTGCGCTCAAAGTTTAACTGTGCATGAACACCACTGCCTTTTCGCAACGCATTTTTCTTGGATTGGTTGAGGTCTTACCTGTAGCTCCTTCAGACACTCACGATGCAGTTGGTCTGTGCAGTCACCCACACACCAAGCCAGCGTGATATGGAAAGAGGGATTCTGTGAGGGATGACCGCAAACATTATTAGACAATTATTAGGTGCGGAATATTGTCCCGGAGCTTGAGTTTGGTCTTTTACTACCTGGTAGAAAGTGCTGAGGTTGAAGTCTTCCATAGTTCGGTCCAGCACCTTAACCAGTTCTAGCAGCTGAGCCTGCCCAATGGAGACCTCCACACCCAAGAAGGTCCTACATGAAGTAAAATGGAGTCATGGACCCACTTTCCACTCTAACCCCACCATGCACTGCATTTCAAAACACAAACAAGCTAAATAAAAAAAATTACATATTTTGATTCAGACCTTTTAATTTGTGTTTACATGCCCAAATTTTATTGTTTTCCCCTCTAAATCAGGACACCTGGAACAAAATACTTGATGTAGTTGTAAACTTTGGATGAAACACAAATCTGACAAAAATCATACCTGCTCTTCTCCTGGTTTGTGTATACCTTCACCTTTTCTGCTACACACACAAACCTAAAAGGAAAACAAGTTGACCGATACCCGTGACCGATACCAGTTACCATCAGTAGAAAGACCCAAAGACTTGAAAACCACAAGCCCAGTTCCGCGCTCTCACCGTCGGCACTGGGCCAGGCCTGCCCGGAGCGAGAGCATGAAGGGCTGGATCCAGTGGTGTCGCAGCACCACAGTCTGGGACAGGCTTATGTGAAACTCCTCCGAGCGCGTAAGGGAGAGACCACGGGTCTCTGCCACCTTAATCATCTCGTCCAGCAGCTCCCACACCTCATCCTCTGGAGTATCTGCGAGCGTGAGAAGTACATGGGACGGTAACGAGGACTGAAAAGTTCCATCTTTCCTGTGGGCAGGGCTAGCGATGAACGGGAAGTTGGCAAACGAGGTAAAGGCCTGGTCAGCACTTACACGGGAGATACGCGTACGTGGCCCAGTTTCCTCGCTCGTGCTGGAAGGAGCGTATCCTTCCGCCGTGTCGCGTCTCGTCCTCCGTCACCAGATCGTCTGAACCTTTGAACATGTCCAGCACGCTGTCAGGCAAAGGGAGTCGAGATAGGACCCGGGCCGGGGAGAGCTCACCCCCGTGGATGTGGTTTTCAACCTCGGCATGGTCATCCTGGAGTTTGACGTCCCTGGCCAGTTGGGCATTAGAAACAAAAATAACTTGGATTAATTGTTAAATTAGCAAGACAACGTTATGTCTTCTTTAATCAATGTCTTTTTTCGCGAACGACACATAAAGGTTATATTTATCCACTCAAAACTGTATATTGCATAAACGTCGGTAATGTATGTCATAAAACTACGACGCACTGATTACGCTTGCACGTCATGACACAAAATTTCACCCGAGTAATGGCGTTCCACAATCCCTACTAATATTTTATCAATTTCAGTAAATATAGAAATACATGTCGGTAATTCTAATAGTCTGGCTGGGAGGGACTGAGGAACACCAAGACTAAACCGGTACTATTATATATACAGATGATTGAAAGACGTTTTTAAATTAGTGAAATATGGTAAGAATCGTATGTCGCGGAGAAAATGAACTGACATTACAGTTGTATATATTATATTATCGTTGGTTTAGTAAGTTATGCAAAATACCGAAATACAGCCAGATGTTTCAACCTGTAGAGCTCGCTACTTTGGCAAACTTACCCAGTTCCAGTAACGTATTTCTGCTTTTTACAAATAGGGTTACGGTCAACGCTTTTAAAACCTTTTCGCTTACGCTTTTCACCCTCAATTTCCTCATTTTCTTCTTCAGAACTGCTGCTATAGCTGACCAACATATTCCAAAAATATTTTCGGCGACTAAACGATAACTACTACACTGAATACCTCGTAACTGTAAGGTAAATACTAAATTGCTCTAGCGAGCCACTAGAAGTACGTCATTGTCAAGGGCCGACGGTTTCTTAAGTTAGGACTAAATGTAGTCCTTTACATAATGCTGGATGAATCATTTAACACTCCACAGAGACAGGAAGAAAACGGACCTTTCAAAACAACGTATTTACGTTGCGTTCCAAAAGACACGACATGTGTTTTGTTTTATAACCGGCTGTTAGTGCAAAATTAAAATTTTCAAGACCACTACCAAAAATGTACTCGGTTTATTGGACGCTTGGAAGAGAGCATGCCACCTACCGAATAGGAGGTCTTGTATTTTAGCCAGGCTTGTTTGTCGGCTGTGTAGTTAATTCACCGTCGAAATTAAGAGAATAAACTCCTCTTGGCCCAACGGGATTTGCTTCTGTAATCCCATCAACCCTGTATGAAGTCTGATCCTGCATGGACGATCCAATTATCTCAAGCAATCATTTCTCCACACGGTATAGCTTGTCATTGGAAAGGAGAAAAAAAAATCGAATGGCCTGGAGCCTATTGCTGTGTTGTGAACAGGACACCTCAAAACATTTATATTGTGCTGCAGGCCCAGATACGGCGTTATACATAAAACGCTCTGAACAAATGCCCCTGGTCGTCAAATCACATGTGATTGTTTATTTATTAAATTTTATTAGTTAATATCTTGATAAGCACGTGTGGCTACTGCATTGTTATCTCGAAATAGACAGGTACTTAACTTTTGCGTGTACATACTATAAATAGGTTTATAGAAACATTTCTGCTATCTTTTAGTCCACAATTTGCTTGTAGCTATTCCACAGATGGATGTGTTATCACGTGGGGAAAATTCCGCAGTCAAGTTTTTGGTTTCATCACATACTTCATGCATTGAATGAAACCCCTATACAATTTATTTTGTGGAGCAGTTTGTAATGAATTACACTATATCATCGCTAGGCAATAGTTTCAATGAGTGACTCGTTGAGGTAAATTGCTATCCTTAAAATTGATTCAGTCAAACATCTAAAGATTGGGGAATAATTATACTAGTTTACCCTGCAATCCTAAAACACGGGAGCGTTTGAACCTTCTAAATTTTATACATGATTTTTCAGAAGAGAGAGGTCCAGAAGAGAAGGTAAAGAACGGTCCTGTTTAATGAAAGAAAATAAAAAAAAATGGAGGGAAATAAAATACAAAGGAACCATGGTTCCATTGTTTTTCGAAATATCACAGAATCGGTGTCAGAAAGCTTCTTTAAGGGTTATACTTAAAAGTTATATTATTATACATTTAATAAACAATATTCTATGAACATGAAACCTGGCGGGTTTTTTTTTATTTGCAATTGAACTAAATCAGAATATTCGTAGTTCTTATGTTTCAGATTTCTAAATTACAAATAATTCTGTCATTAAAAAACGTTACATTCCATTCATTTCTTGAAAATGTGCCTGTCCATATTCACAAACCCTGACCTCCATTAATTGTATTAACGTGTCACTAAAATAGTATACATGTATTCATACTTTAGTAAACATTACATTATGAGATCATTTCAACAGATAAAATAAACACATACTAAAACATTACTCTTTTTTTCTGTACAATTTCTTTTTTTAACAAGTCCTAATGCAACAACCAACATTTTAATAATAATATATAATTAGTATTCTGCCGATTTACATGCTGTTCCCTGTTCTAAGAGCTCTATTAGTGGCTTTAAATTAAACAGCCAACGTTAACAATCTGCCAGACCCTTATCATCTGGGTAAACTTCCCTCAGATAACTCCGTCAGCAGGACGTGCAAAATAAACTATTTTTTAGATGTTTGAGAATGATATACAGATAAAACCAAAATGGCTCCATGACTATGTCAGATGTCCGAATGAATGGCCACCCCAGCTCCTCGCTCACGTGTTCATTCTTGTATTGAGGGTCGGGGAAGGGACAAATTCAGCCTTGAAATCCAAATTCAAATTTAAATAAAACCATGGAAATTAGTTTTGAAAATACCAGTTGGTTTTCTATAGCAACTAAAGACAGCTTTACGCTGATTATTAAAAAAAAAAAAAAAAAAAAAAAAAAAAAAAAAAAAATTTTAAAAAAAAGTCAATGGTGGGAAGGTAAACCAATTTATTGCAAAAATAACCAATGTAAATGTTAAAATTAAATGCGTTATT
>JAOYSI010018958.1:15863-35992 GCA_025775065.1 Hiodon alosoides
TAAAACAAATTAAAATATTAAAAAAAAAAATGCACTTTTTTTTTTAAATACCACTTTTTTTTTTATAGCTACAAAATACACCTTTTAGCGGTTTTTTAAAAAAAAAAAAAAAAAAAAAAAAAAAAACATAAATTGTCATACACAGTCAATGGTGGGAAGGTAGACCAATGTATGGCATCAATAACCAATGTCAATGTTAAAAGTAAATGCGTTATTATCTAAATCAATATATGCATACTAATGTGGGCTTGCTGAACAAATTCATCTAACGATCATTTAATTTTGCAAGTTGTGAATTTATTTATTTTTTATAACACGTTTTTATATTTTTGTACGTTTATTGTCTGCGTATGTTTTTGCGTAATATTTGAACTCCCATCGCGGAGTAATGGGTTCATGCAGCGCAAGTTTCCGGTCGGTGTTTTGTGGATGGCAATTACCGTATTTCATATTCAGGTTCCCGTGCACTCTACCGTATTTGAGCTGTGAGTATTTTTTTAAAATCTGAAATCGAATTCTTGAACACGGAGCAAAAAACCCAAAAACAAAACATTACTAGCTTACCGGGAAATTCGAAGATGTAAATGGGTCTTTTTTGGAAAGAAAAAAAAAAACATTCACAAATTTTATTTAGTTAACACACAAAGTAGCGCTTTCCTAACAGTCCCGGCTTGCAGACTGGAGTGAAAACGCAAGCTGAAAGGGGCCTAGGTTGAGGACTGTCCGTGGATCTGGGGAGTGTGAGGCCTCGATTCTGCTCTGTGCTAAATAACATTTTACTCTCATATTTATCACAGAATTCAACGGTGATTGGCATCAAGAGGAACCAAGACGTCAGTAGAGGTAATAAATAAAGATTTACGATGATCTATTGTGTATTTATTTAAGCATTTATTCGTTTTCACTCCTCTGTAGAGTGCGTGACGTGTATGACGGGATTTTATTGTAGCTAGCTAAATAGCTTGTTCGTTATTCATCAATGAAATGAGGAACCGTTGCTATTTATAGCATCTAAAATAGCGAGAACTAGATCGTTAAACAATTCCGCGTGGGTATGAGTGTGAGTATAGTATTATGATTTTAGCACAACAACGGAGAAAATTGATATATTTAATTGGCTCACAAGCGTTTGTTTGAGGGGGGAAATGACGGTTCTCTGGTCGTTGGCGAAAGAGGATAAACAGTCTACCAATACAATTATATAATCTTGCCTGGTATGGTTAAGCTAATACATTTTTTGTTTATTCACCCAGAAGATGATCGATGTATCAGATGACTTCTGTATTTGTGTTTACCCCTAACAGCCTTACCCGTTTTATTTCGTCTTATCAGTGTCAGTGCCGACGAAAGACAAATGTTTTAATCCACTTAATTTATCGTATACAGTAAAATATATCGTGAAATGCAATTTTCATACGGGTATTCGGAACGTTAAAATTACTGAGACGGTAGGCTAGGTGTCACTACACCCGAGAAAGTTATAGTCTTGACGTAAACGGCTTTCTTTCAATTGGTTTAAAAATTGTATAAAATTATCTTCACGGTAAACCATTAATGCACAATCAAATAGCTTCGTATAGTTAAATGTAACTGCGGCGAGTTTAATTTCGCATTGGTCTAATAATGTTATTTTTGTCTCACCTAAACTCTGAAATATATGGGGTCACTAAGCCGCAACATTTAAATATGGTATTAAAAGTCTGCTAGATGCATGATGTCTGCAGGCTGCAGAGCTGTATTGGGGGTTTGTTTTTATTCTGGTACGATGTTTCTGACAAGTCTCACAGTCCCATGTTCATTCCCGATGGAAAGAGATGGTTTAAAGAAAGGAATGATGTGTTAAAGAAAAGCTTCAACTCTCAATCGCTATAAGCAAGTAACTGGAACAAACAAGTTAAGTTTCCCCTCTCGTTCAAGGCAGGAGTTCTCGGTTTCTGTGTGTTTGTCAGTAGTTCCTGTAAAGCACTCCAAACTAAGAAAGTAACATGCTCCTGTAACCACAGGATACAAGTTTCTGTTCTGGTCACCTGTGTCATAAACATGAGTGTAGAACAGTGCGGTAAGAACACCGAGAAGCTTTCCTTTGTTATACAGTTGGAGAATGGTGGAATGTTTCAAATTTATTTGGTGTAGTGTTGTTATTTCTGTATTTTGTTATGTTGATATCATATATTACATTGATTATTTAGGCATTTACTGAAGGAACGCAATTCAGAAGGTAGGTTTATTAAAACTGGAAATGGTGTTTGTGAACTTCTGATGCTATTTGAAGTGTCTACTGTATTTTAATATGTTAGTAATTAATGTGCCTTTTTGGTTACAGGGACTAAGCACTAAGAGAGAAACAACGGACCGTATCAGCAAAACATTTATTTTAAAGTCCTCTGAATACTTTCATTTCCTGCTCACTTTGCTGAGAGTCTTCGGCACAATATCATCGGACCCTTCAGCTGCGTTTAGAGAAAATAAGTGTTTTCCGGTGGGTGTTTACTATATTTAATATAGTAATTTCCTAACGGTACTCGTGCCCCCTTATCACTAAAGGAGACTTGCCATTTGCGATACGCTTGCATCTCTGCCCCAGATGTTCCACGCCAATTTCTGAGCATCTTGAAAGCTGAATCCATACACGCACGTCAGGATGACGGAGGCATGGCAACAGCATGCTGTGGCTCCTCCCCCTGTGGTGCACACCATTCCCCCAGGGGCGGAGACCGCTTTGGGCTGTGCCGTATATGGGATCGTCCTGCAGCCTGACCCTGCTCTGCAGCAGCAGCAGCAGCAGCACCAGCAGCAGCAGCAGCACGGCCAGCAGCACGGCCAGCAGCAGCAACACCCCGCCCAGGCCCAGCAGCCCTCGTTACAGGTGGGGGGCGAGGGCGGGCACAAGTGCGGGGCCTGCGGCCATGACATCTCCCACCTGGCCAACCCACACGAGCACCAGTGCATGGTGAGCCAGGACCGTTCCTTCCAGTGCACCCAGTGTCTTAAGATATTCCACCAGGCCACCGATCTGCTGGAGCACCAGTGCGTTCAGGTGGAGCAAAAGCCTTTCGTGTGTGGGGTGTGCAAGATGGGCTTCTCCCTGCTCACTTCCCTGGCCCAACACCACAACGCCCACAGCAGCAGCAACCCCATGAAGTGCTCCATCTGCGAGAAGACCTATCGGCCCAGCTCCTCGGGCAACGCCACGCCCACCTCCTCCGCCGCCAACCCCCAGCAGCCGTCATCCGAGGGAACGGCGTCCAGCGGGGGCGCTGTGGTGGGCGCCTCGGCCCCCACCGCTTTCGAGGCCTCGTCCCCTGACCGGCCGTACAAGTGCTCCATCTGCCAGAAGGGCTTCCGCCACCTGTCGGAGCTGTCCCGCCACGAGCGCGTGCACACGGGCGAGAAGCCTTACAAGTGCGACGCCTGCGACAAGAGCTTCAGCCAGTCTTCCCACCTGGCTCACCACCAGCGCACGCACAGCTCCGAGCGCCCCTACAAGTGCGCCGCCTGCGACAAGAGCTTCAAGCACCGCTCGCACCTGGTGCGCCACATGTACGCCCACTCGGGCGAGCACCTCTTCAAGTGCAACCTGTGCGAGCTGCACTTCAAGGAGTCGTCGGAGCTGCTGCACCACCAGTGCCAGCCTGCAGGGGAGCGGCCCTTCCGCTGCGCCACCTGCGGAAAGGGGTTCAAACGGCCCTCGGACCTGCGGCAGCACGAGCGCACCCACTCGGAGGAGCGGCCCTTCCAGTGCGAGGAGTGCCAGATGAGCTTCAAGCAGCAGTACGCGCTGGTGCGTCACCGTCGCACGCACAAGAGCGCCGGCGACCGCCCCTTCAAGTGCAACCTGTGCGACAAAGGCTTCCTGCAGCCGTCGCACCTGCTCTACCACCAGCATGTGCACGGCATGGAGAGCCTGTTCAAGTGCGCCTCCTGCCAGAAGGGCTTCAGCCAATCGGGGGAGCTGCTCCGCCACAAGTGCGCGGGGGCGGCGGCGGCCGCCACGGCCGACCGGCCCTACAAGTGCGACGTGTGCGGGAAGGGCTACAAGAAGTCGTCCACGCTGCAGCGCCACCAGAACTCGCACTGCTCTGAAAAGCCGCTCAAGTGCTCCCTGTGCGACCGCCGCTTCCTGTCGTCCTCCGAGTTTGTGCAGCACCGCTGCGATCCGGCCCGCGAGAAGCCGCTCAAGTGCCCCGACTGCGAGAAGCGCTTTAAGTACTCCTCGGACCTGCAGCGGCACCGGAGAGTGCACACCGGGGAGAAGCCTTTCAAGTGCCCCAGCTGCGACAAGGGCTTCAAGCAGCGCGAGCACCTGGCCAAGCACCAGAGCGTGCATGCCCGTGAGGCCCAGTTCAAGTGCGTCTGGTGCGGGGAGCGCTTTGGAGACCTGGGGGCGCTGCAGGAGCACACGGTCCAGCACACCGCTGAGGGTGGGGGTTACCCTGTGCCCCCATGCATACAGTAGCCTGTGCCCACCTTGCCCCTCCCCCTCCACCCATCTGTGACTCCCTGACCAGTATGGACATAGACCAGCTACACTTTGAAGTGTACAGGCATAATATAGGTTGAAGGGGAGATGTAGCGTGCATTAAAAAAAGAATCATGTAGTCAAAATGTTAATGGGAGACTGGGTCTGGGAAATGTTGATACCTGCAGTTGCTCTCCCAGTCTCTTTGAACATTTTAAATTTGAGTGTATAAGCCTTGGGCCTTTTTTTTGTGGCCGGTGCTGGTAGACGGAAAGATGCCAAGCGACGTCCCTTTTGATGTACTCTGTAACGTGTTCGACAGAATTTTTTTCAACCTTCTTGCCAGTCACGGGTTCACATTGCGAACTTGACCACTGATGAGCCCTATTGTCCCACCAGTGTAACAAGCCTGGTTGTTGTGCTGCAACGCTAACCTGATAGCGGGCGCAGTTCAGAATCGTTTGCAGCGTAGCTTCCCAGTGCTCTAAAAAGGCAAGAAGTTGTGACGTGATTTCATTGACGACGTCGGACACTCGCTGAACACGCGTTTTAAAATGGAATGCTCCTGTTGCACTCTTTAAAGAGAATACCAAGAAAGAAAACCTATTGGAACTCGACTCCGAATCCTTTGTTCCGCCTTCTCCTCGCCATTCTGTACCACTGTTTTTCTCCAAATCCAGCTTGGCTCAATCTCGGAGCAGCGGCAGACAATAGGGGGCAGGGTTGCCAGATTTAACCGGGACAGTTGTGAACCAGAACACCCCCCCTCCGTAAGGCTTTTCACGTCGGTGATCGCCATACAAGCCCGGTCTGTGTTAGTGACCCTCCCCAACCGCGTCCAACTTGCCGCTATTTGGGATTTAGCCAATCAAAGCCCGTCAGTGCTCCAGAGAGGAGGTGCTGCCGTCCCACCTGACTGTAGTAACCCAGTATGCATATGTGTGTAAACGGAGACGTGTCTGTATGGATATATTTATGCATATGTTTATATATTTTTCATCCGGTTTATTCCTGTAGTAGCCAAACTATGTTTAAAAAGAGGAGATTAAAATTATTGTCCTATTGTGAATAATTACTGATGTATGAGTGTATGCGCCCGTTAGCGTTACAAATGCAGTATGTACCAAATACACCACTTTACCAGATTAAAAAGGGATGGGGAATATTAGTCAGTTGAAAGCAAAAGCTTACGCTGACATCCTAACCTTTCCTTTGATATACAACGATACCTATTCAAATTTTCTGTCCCTATATACTCCCTATATATATATATATAAAACAGCCTACCTTTCCTCCAATGCCTGAAACCTGTAAAAGGTTCCTTGTATTACTGTATGTACATAAAATATGTATGCTACTATGTTTACGAGTTATGTAGTAGGAATTGCATTGTGTGTGTTTATAAACTGCATCTGCTATTTTGTCTAGCCTCTTTTAAGTATGTACTTCTGATTATTGTAGTGTTTCCAAGGTGCGAGGAGGAGTTTTAATAATGAATATACAAACCACCTTGTGTCGGATGAAATGCCAGTTGGCTGTGCTGGTGTGACGAGCTTCCGAGGGGTCGCCTCGGCCTCGACGGGACAATTCAGGAGCTTAGACAAAAGTTCAAGCCCGTTAACTCCGATCTGCACACGGGCGCGACGCACAGGGCGCGTTGGGGTGGGTGTAGTGCGCGTAGTTGTAACCTGGGATTCAGAGCAGGGGAGCTCTGTCCGTCTCTCGCTCGCCGCCGTCCATCTGCCCTGTTGAGGGTGAACCCCGACCCACAGCCGGTCTCCTCGTCAGTCCGTGTTCCAAGCTGCAGAAGTCGGTCATGAAAACGCAGGTCAGGCCATTTGGAAGTTATTGCACATCACATGATCAGTCTGTCTTCTCTACACTAGCTATTTCTTTACCCCACCGATGCTATAAAGAAAGCTGCCCTTTACATCAGCGTATACTGTCACAAGAGGGGAAACTGGGACCATACCAACTGGCTGTGGTTCAGTTTGTCCATGTCATGTTAAAAATGTATTGTGTGGGGCCTGTACTGTAATTATGTGATGATGAAACTTGTAGTGAACGTTTAGTTATCATGTTAAAATTTGTTTTTTTTGCGCAACCGTCTTAAGAAACTGTTAAGAGTCCAACTGATCTGGAGGTTGGAACCATTCTCCTGGGCCGCCGTCTGCCGACCACAGTGTCTGTGTAATTCTTCGATGAATTGCCAAGTGTATCTAGGCTTTGGCTCTGAACGTCAGTATGCCCAGGTATGTTGTGAATTCAACTCTACAAATCCTGACTGACCTTACTTACTTTCTGTTACACTGTGCAGTATGTTCTCCTGATTCCCATGAAAACAATGGAAGCATATAATGAATGGTTTAATGCGTTTTTTTGTACAATGTGTTTTTTGTTTTTTAACTCCAAGCATTGAGAAAACACTACAGGTCAAAAGATAATTAGACTAAAAATAAGAAGTGTTCGTATGTATGCCAGTTTATGTGTTGTATATTTTCTCTTTTTAATGATTAATATTGTTTAAGAAAAAAAAAATATATATGAAATCTCATTAAGCGTTTTAAAGGGCTTTAAATAGAGTTGAAATTGGATGTGATTGATTGATGTGTTTGGAGTATAAATGACATGGCCTTTGACATTAGATCTGGGCAGTGTGAAGGCCCCGGTGTGTGTCTGCCCTGTGCATGCACAGTGTTGGTTCCTGTACTCTTTGCTGTTCCTTGTGTATGTGCTTTGGAACACACTTCTCCCCCCACTCTATTTTATTTTCATTTTTTCTTCTCTGTAGTTTGTGGAAAGAGGTGGTAACACTTGTGTGGCAATGGATGTGTACAGTCAAGCTTAAAATATCTGTATGTAGCATTTAATACACACAGCACTAACAAATAAACTTTTTTTTCATTAATATTGAAAAGATTTGCTTTTTTCCTTAAAGGCAGACGTGTCTATTCCAATCATTTTATTTGATAACATCCCCCCCCCCCCCCTCCAAAAAAAGCCTTTTAAATTGCTCTATTAATAGCTTACCCCACTACATAGAGTACACAAGAGAGGGGACTGTCGTTTCCAGTTGCAAACCCTTGTTTTCACAGAGGATATCTGTGTTAGCTTTGACCTTCCCAAACCCTGGAGCCTGCTAAAACTCACCACAATGGCAGGAAGTAGAGTTTATAAGAAGCGCCCTTCCGCCCCATCACGCATGTGCGCATACACGTATTGCACGTAGTACAAGTTTAAATAATGAGCTTAATGATAAAAGGTGTTTTTGTGCGTGTTTTTCTTCCCCCCCGGTATTCCCGTTTTCAGGCCACTGCTATGAAAGAGGAGAAATCTGTTTAACCTGGAGACCAGTACCCTTCAGCAATGGGAAAGACTTATTTTCATGCTTGGCATTCATTGTCATTCATGGTAGTTTTCCTTACCCATTTATACCCATTTGTTTTGGGTTCAATTGCAACGAATACTGCTTGTCTAATGTGACCCTGTGAACTAGGTATACCATTTTACAATTGAATTGCTTTAGCAGATGCTTTTATCCAACTTGCACTACTTACAATTTCTATATTTATCCACTTACACTGCTGGGTATTTAACTGAAGCAATTCAGGTTAACAACAGCTGGGGTGGGACTTAAATTGGGTTTTAACCTTTTGGTTAGGAGCCTGTGACCCTAACCACTACACCATCTGCTGCCTTGACCTCATTTATAGTGTTCATGCATGATGTCATTACAAGCGAAGCACACAATTCCAGTTGCGACAACAAAGTGCTTTTATTTCAGCTGGTGTGAAGTATTCTGGTATACTATAATTATGTTTTGTGTACCTCACCTGGTTGCCACAGGTAGCCTGCCCCTGAGGTAGCCCGTTTGAGAATTTGTCGCCGTGATCATGTAAAACCGCTCATGCACTTCAGGGCGTTCTGTAGCGTTGGTTGCTAGTGTGAGTAAGTACGCATGGGATGCCTCACTCTCACAAAGACGCGGAATGACAACATTTGGCAGCATAAAAGATGTCGATATTTTCCTGTCGATAATTTGAAGGTCCTGACTATGAATATAAAGAGAAAATTGATCTTCTAGAACTAAACAGTACAGCTTTCATTAGCTAGTTGGAAGGCTTCTAGCTTCTGCCTGTTTGGCACACATTTAGAAATTTGTCATCAGTTTGATGCCTTAGCTAGTAATTTTCTGTTCAGCCATGTGGTTGACTGAGAAATAATTTTTACAGGGAGAATACTGAGCTTGTTGTAACGGAGGTCAATTTTAACTCGGGTAAAGGAAATACTTTGGTGCTTAGTTTGTTGTTGGTTTGCTTAGGGATTTATGGAACAAGAACGCAGTTTGGAGATGATCTTGAGCTAATTTTCCTTCATTGCATTCACTTCCATTCAACCACTTTCATTTACAAGAAAAACCGCTTTTTTAAACAAGCCCGCTTACCACATGTTAAAACACTGACACTTGCAGATGTACATAAATTGCGTTTTACTTGTCTGTGACATTTTATGAGCAGGATGTGGTCACTGAGTCTCTGCCAGCAGCTGGTTCAAAGCCTTGGTGTGGGTCTTCAGTGCCATCTGCAGGGCAAGAGAAAGGGGCATCAGGCCATCCAGGGAGGAAGAGAGACTGTGAGAAATCCCCAAACCGCAGGTTTCCTCCCAAAGATTTCCAGACGTTCAGCCCCATCCTCCCTCACCTGAGAAATCGCCACCTTGCGCTCCCAGGATGGGATGCTCTGCTCCAGCTCTCTGTGAGAAGCGTTGGCTGAGATGTACTGCAGCACGGGGGGCACGCGGAATTCTGCCAGCTGCCGTCGTAGCCACCGGTTCTGGGCCTCTGCCTTCGCACGCTCCTTCCAGCAGGTAGGTACAGCGTTACATCATAAACACTCTGCGCTTTACTCCACACTCATGACTAACTATATTCACATAAACACTCTGCGCTTTACTCCACACTCATAACTAACTATATTCACATAAACGTTTGGCCCTTCCACATGTCCTATTTAACTTGACGTGCAGGCAGCTTGTGTTTGGTAGTGTGACTTGTATCGTAGTGTACCCACAGCATGTATGATTGTTCAGGAAACTAGTGAGAATAAGCTGGCTTGCGTTAATACTGACCTCCTCTGCCTGCACTGTCTCTGCGTCAATCTTCAATAGCATATCGTTGTGGGAGGTAATGTCACTGCTCAGTAACTTGGACTCACAGGTCATGTCCTGTAGCTTCTTCTGCAAACAAAGATCACTCATAATAATACCATTTTTAATACAAACTGGCACACTGATCCATGCAAACGTACTGCAGTACCATATGTAACGGAGTGGAACAGATGAGACAGTAGACGCACACCGACACAAATGTAGACAGATGGTCGATGCGGAGAGCGTGTGTTCCAGACCTTGTAGGAGTTGAGAACCTGCAGGGTGTTCCCGGCCAGAAGTTTGAGACGCAGCAGGTCCAGATTACGCTCATCGATGCGCTCCAGGAACTTGCTGTTCTCGATTTTCAGCTGCTGAAAGTCCACCTCGTGCAACGCCTCGCCCATCTCCTCCTCCTGCTGCAGCTGCAGCTGCAGTTTCCTCTTCTGCACCTTCAGAGAGGCGTTCTTCAACCTCAGCTTTTCCACCAGGGTGTCCTGAAGGGAGAGGCGGAGGACGGGGGTTATGGACGGAGAGCAGCAGAGTCGAGGGACTGGGAGGGTTTTGGAGGGGTAGGGATGAGAAGGTCCGTTAGACGCTAAATGCAGTCACTGTTAGCGCTTACTTGTCCAGCCGATGCCCTCATCTGATGCAACTTTTTAAAAGGTCAAACGTTTTTTTTTAAATGTATACAGCTGGGTTTTTACTCAGCGGTGTGTAAGTCGGCATTCACTGTTACAAAGAAAGTGTAATAGTATCATATGAAGATTACACTTGCGTTTCTTGGGAGAGGAGACCCTGACAAGTGTACATCCATGGGCGACAGTGTGAAAGATTGCTCGATGACGCCTATGAACACCCACCCACCTTTGCCCTCATTCTGTCCTCGCAGTAATGGATCACTTTCTCTGGTCTCATTAGGATGCTTTTCTTCTCCAGCAGCGCCTTTGCAACGTCACGGTCAAAATCGTAACTTTCCTTCTTTACCTCCGCCAGCCGAATGTCTGCCACTTCCAGCGTGGCCTAGCAAGAAAGATGACCAGCAAAGCAGAATTTTAAAAATCATGTAGTGACTGAGAACTGTGACTGAAAACAAGGGCGTCAGTTAAACGGTACAGTTTAAACTGTAGCCCTACAAGTGTTTTCTGCCTTGCCCCCTTGTGGTTACCCTGTAGCTGTGCATCGCACTCTCAGAGCTCTCTTTCAGCTTCCTCAGTTCCTCCCTGGTCTCGTCAATCTCTCGCTGGGTGATGTCACATTTCTGTTCCACCGTGAGGCACTGTAACCGGTCTAAAGCCGTTGTCCGGGCCTTTGCCCTCTGCCCACGTCCCTGCAAGCGGCCACACAAATTCAGTCTCTTTTCTGTGGCAGCCCGTCAAACTCTCCAACTATTAAATGAAACACAACACTGTACACCCCCTCCATTTAAATAACTGTCTAAATCCCGTGGCATCACTTTGGAAATAGTTTTTTAAAAAACATCAGCAGAAAAACTCCTCACCGCTGCCATCTCCGTCTGCGACGTCCCTCCTAAGGTCTCCGACATTGCCTGGGTTATCAGGTGCCGAGGTTCAATCCTACTAATGTACCGTTCAAACATCTCAGTCTCGGCCTGAAGCGCCGCATTGGACCGTCTGGAAACGAAAACATTTGCACACCGTTACATACTTCTACTAAAACCGTCGAATTTATACTAGTAACAATTTTCTTTTAAAATTGCTAAGAAACTATAAAGCAAATATACTATTGGAATCACGTAAAGGCTTCCTTCTTATCGGCCACTTAGAAGAGTGTGAAAGCGTGTAATTGTTTTTGAACAATAACGCTTAACCACTGATTATTTATTCCAAGCGAAGACACGATTCTTACACACTTTGTGAATTAAATTTTCGCATATTTTACCTGAGATCATCAACAAGTTCAACCAAATGTCGCTTGTCTGTTCCTGAAAACTCATCTCTCTCATCGCTAGCCGCGGCCATGGTTGCTAAGGTAAACACATGTGCACGACTGTGTATTAAATCCTACAAGACCTGGGACTTCCTTGAAAATTATTACGATAACATACTATTCTGGATTATATATAATAATAGAGAGAGAAAACACACCACACACATCTAAAGCTAAATACATGTTTTGCGATAGACTAATATGACAATTGAAAAGTGTAAACATAGTCAATGAGTTAAAAGTATGAAGAATATACGATTGTATTGTAATATAGATTGACAGTAATAATTAGGGCATGGGGAAAATTTGATATTTTAAAATAGATATAAATTTAAAAGTGTGCGGAATGGAACGTAGAACGAGGGGAAATGTATTTGTTTACGAGCTATTATCTGAACCTATTTTTAAAAGCATCCAATAAAATACTTTAATCACGTTAAAAAAAAAAGGGCGAATGCGTCATATTATTTATTGCAAACAAGACAAATGCTGATTTAGGTCTTGATCGTTAGTAATACTAGAGGGGGACTAACAGCCCCGAATTGCCTGTTGTAGCAGCGTGGACCTCCTCTATGTTAGGTGGCGCATATGATTTATCACGCAATTGTAACTACTGCCATTTAAAAAAAAAAAAAGATTTGGTTCTCCCGTCGTAGAGATCTCTCCGATCGTTTCCGGGTATTTCTGCAGCAATCCTGTTCCCTGCAGTACGGAGTACGGACCGGGGGGGTTCCCAAAAAGATCCCCGAAACCCGACCTCAAGCGAGCTTTGCCCGTGTTTTTCTATTTCGGGTTTTTAGTGACTCCGCATTCAGATAAGAAGGGTGCACGAACGACGGCAGGATTTTCACACAGATAACAACGTTTTGACTAGGGACAGCTAGCTAGCTAACAACATCGATTTATACCCAACCCCTCCCTTCCTCGACTGTAGTTCGTAATATACCGTCAAATCAGAGGTGCATTATTACGTTTTTATTAATCTATTTTTATTTTTCCCTCTAGCATTTACTGCACCATCGACGCCCATCACGGAAGATTAGTCCGGCTGGTTCAGGGCCTGCCCCCAGGAGACACGGGAGTCTCTGGCCTGATCTCCTCTCTTCGGATCAGAGACTCGCGGCCCACTGGGGGTGGGGGGGTTAACCTACTGTATTTAAGTTCCAGAACCACCCTTTTCCTTTGCCCCGTTTTTACTTTTAAATGTATATAGCTAGTTTTTTGGTTCGGTTTTTGTGTTTGTAGCCCAACTGTACAATCTACTGAATCTACCTCAACCTCTTTACCTCCATCCCGCCGTCTTGCTTAAACTGGCTGCACCTCTCCTCCCCCTCTCTACTCGGCTCCCCATCAAGCGTGGATCCAGGCTCTGGTTAGCTCTCACAATTCGGGCGGAAAGCAGCGCTCGGCGGCCACTTACTACAGCTAATTTCAGTAATCTACCACGGAATAAACCATACCCCGACGCCTCGATACCACGGGCACAGTTAGAAATTAGGTGCCCTGCGTTCCCACTTCGTGTTTTAAGGAGTCCTGTGGCAAGCCAGCCCATAAAAGACCGAGCTTCTGCGCTCGCCATGCCCGGCCCCGCGGCCGGTAGCAAGTCTCGGGTGTACGCCGATGTCAACACTTTGAAGAGCCGAGAGTATTGGGACTATGAGGCCCACGTGCCCAACTGGAGGTGAGATCCATGCCAACGTTTACAAATATAATTATGAAATCCAATAAAAAAAAATACTGCTTAGCAAACTAGCAAGACGAACCTCTACTACTAACACTGCAGTTGATTGCGTTTGAAATTAATGTATTACGGCGTAATGTATGTTGTAAACGGCACATGAGAAGCACATTTAATGTTTGAAGATCAATGATCTGTATTTTAATTTTTAATTTTAATTTGGATCAGATCACTGACAGGTGATTTTTGATACAACATATTTATATTGTGTGTATGACTCTGGAAATCAATTTGAGCACTGACGAGAGTAGCAATTTGATGTAAAAACGTTTGGATTGTACACCCGGCGTCCCAATTAGGATAGGGATTATGAAGGGGATTTGAATCGAATCTGTCAAAATGTCACATTTGAGCGTCAAACATGCAAAACGCAGTTAAGATTTCGTCTTCGTCACGTCATTTTCTTATTTTTACACATTTACGCAATATATAGTGAAAGTGTTAATTTTCTTAAATAATCTGTGTGCTCAATCTTTGTTCATTAACCATAAATATAATTATGAATTATTTACTGTCAAGACTACTGTAAATAGCCAGTCACAATGCTCATTTGTAAACCCAGGAAAAAAGTATTTTAAGTTTATTTTTAGCTTGTTCACATTAGTATTGTGTGTGTGTGTGTGTGTGTGTATAATTAAGGATAAATCAATGAGATTTACGGTTATTTTGTTTACTATAAATCAGGACAAAAATAACTCATGACTGGATGATTTAGAAATGGAGAAACTTAAAAGCTATATCGGTATAAAACCTATAACATTCGGTCAGTTCTAATTAGCCCTGCTTCGTCTCTTTATTGATTGCAAATCTATATAATTACTCTTTCAGAAATTAAAAGGGGATTTTCAATAATAACTGAAAAGCTTTTCTTGTTTCTTTTTTTTGGGCTAGTGTCAGTAGTGCCAACACTGATTTTTAATAAATTATGACTTTTGTTCCACTTATTTTAGTTGGCAGTTAGAGTACTGTCTTAACATTAATACTGTGCATTGTTTAGCCAGTACAAATGTTTTAAGGAAGTAAGAGTGTAGGCTTAACATTGATTTGTATTTCAATAAAACAATAATCAGGAATGTATGCAATTAATTAAGCATAGTTAATGATTTGACGTAGGATAATGCATTCTTCGTGATTGCTCCCGGTACAGCCTAACCAGTAATATTGATCTCTTATTGATTACACATCGTACGGTGTTAATTATACTGGCTGGTTATTATGCTGTATGTTGCTGCTAACCTCTCGAAGCCCAGGCAGAAATCATTTTTTTTGTAATTAAAACGAGGAGTAGGGTGACCGGTTTACTCAAATACTCAACTAGCCTATGTCTAGTGAGAATGGTGTTTGTTTGATTGGGAGACTTGTACCACTTTGTAATAGTTGTTTGCAGTATTGTCTCAGCTTGCCAGACAGACCAGTAATAGCTTATTAGTAATAATTTACATCTTTAGTTTACATTACACATGCTTAGTACCTCAAGCTAAAGTTTATGCTTAAAAAAAAGAAAGTGGTGATAATTTATTTATATCTGCTAGGTAGATACAGAAAATGATTATTCCATATGATGTTCTGATTTCAGTGATGTGTAAGAGTTTATTTTTCTGCAAACCTTTATTACACTCTACTGGTCCTGCAGGTAAGAGTTAGGGTTAACATACTGCCGAAATCCATATCAAACTGAGCTGCTTTTTCTGTCCAAATCCACTTTAGACAGGCCTTTTTGTGAATTGGTGTTTTTAGGTTTAGATCTAATTCAGCTTACCAAGTGTCCGTGTGTTTTTGCTTCTAACTTATCTCTTTATCCTAATGTGGTTTCTTTTAATATCGCTCAACGTTTTGTAGATGGCCCTGAATGCTTTTAAAAAAAAATTATAAAAAATGAAATTTTAGCTGATTAGATTTAAAAAAAGTTCTATTTGGTTTTTATTTTTTTTTAGTTATTTTGCAACAAAAGCTGTAGCAGGTTCTTTGTGCATCTGGACTGTCATGTCAGTAATGAATTTTAGACTTGTGCATCTGGACTGTCATGTCAGTAATGAATTTTAGAAATCCCATACTTCTACGTCCCGTCAAGGGTCAGTAATGATGGGTCTTTCTGGCCAATTGGTGAGAGCAGATCAATCCCTTCAGCCAGAAGACTTAGGAAAGAGTTCAGCTGTTTGAATCTCTGTCTTCCAGTAACCAGGAGGACTATCAGCTGGTGCGGAAGCTCGGCAGGGGAAAGTACAGTGAGGTATTCGAAGCCATCAACATCAACAACAACGAGAAGGTTGTGGTGAAAATCCTAAAGGTGAGCCGGCATGCTGCTACCCTGGCCTTTAATGGCAGGTACGAAACTGTTCCAGGAGCAGTTACGGGATCATTAAAGCTATCTATAGTTTTCATTATTCTCAGAGGACTGATGAGGGTTGAGGACAAAAGGAAATTTGCACGGCAAGGCAAAGCGTTTTATATGTACGGCCTGTTGAGACGTTTGCAGTGTTTTGAACATATTAAGGACATAATGAGAGCACCTACAGTTCAGGGGGCCTCTGTCCCGCCCCCCGACGGCCTCTGTCCCTGTTAGGTGTTTCACAGTTATCATTCACCTTCGTGTTGATTTCATATTGGGACCCTTAATGGCTGTGTTCCGTGGTGAAAATACCAACGTATAGATGAAAAGCCAAGGAAGTCTGCAACTTAAACTCAGTGTCTGTCTTTGTGACTGTCTTTTGATCCCTTTTGAATGTAGCCATTTTTAGCTGTGGTCAATGACTTCATCGTTGTGTATCTTGTGGTGATTACATATTTTGACTCCTGCAGCCTGTCAAGAAGAAGAAAATCAAGCGGGAGATCAAGATTCTGGAGAACCTCCGGGGCGGAACCAACATAATTCGGCTGGTGGACACAGTGAAGGACCCTGTGGTGCGTTGTTTCAGAACTCCCCTGTCCGTGCTGCAGGCTGGAGCCTGAACGGGCCTGTCAGAGCTTAAACCCAGTTAAAGTGTTCTGAATAAATGCAAAGAGACGCAGGTATAGAAAATGGTTTAAAAAAAATCTAGTAAATAACAAGGGTTAGGCACTAAAAATAACCCTAAACCAGTGGAGTTAGAGTTTTTCCATCAAACAGCATCTGTTTTCCAATATTCTTTAACATTCTGCCCCTTAAGAAGGACGCGTCAGAATGTGTGCAGGGCTTGGAGATGAAAGGCGTCAAGTTGAATTATTGTTAGGAAAAATGCAGGTGTTTATTAAGGCATACCATTTTTTGTAAGCCCCAATAATCAGTCTTTTCAATTTGCATTTGTGATGTAAATGACTGCTATTGGTGTGACATTTTTCATTCCTAATCATCATTATTGAGAATAACATTTTTAGAACTGAACCAAAATAATTGTTGAGGTAAACCGGAATTAGAATTCTGCGCTTCTTATTCCCTTGATTATAATGTAAATTAATGTTTAAAAATGATTTGCTTTTATGTGTTGGAAATATTGTTTCTTGTGTGTTTTATAGGGATTAAATAAAATAACTTTTAACTCTCTGCTCTCTCCCCAGTCTCGCACCCCTGCACTTGTCTTTGAATGGATCAACAATACAGATTTTAAGGTAGACTTGTTCATTCCTTAGACCTTTTTATTTCCTTAGACAGGTGGCAATCTATTGATGGCAGCAGTGTCTGAGTGATCAATCCCAGATTAAGTCTGTCTGGCCTGGTGTAAAAATGTAAACGGGTTTTCCCTTTAAGTACTTAGCAACGTGGCTAGCCGTGGTGGTTAAGGTGAAATGAGGCTGATTGGTCAGAACTGAGCGGACCAATTGGCTGTGAGCGTGACTGGTGTGGAATTTTCATTCACGGTTTTCTTCCGTTCAGGAACTCTACCAGAAGTTAACCGATTTCGATATTCGTTTCTACATGTATGAGCTGCTGAAGGTGAGAACCGCGCGTGCGGTCATCCGTGATCTTGTTTGATCTCCTGTGTTTGACGCGTGTTCAGCCTGCTGCGTTGTGTGTTTAAGGCTCTGGACTACTGCCACAGTATGGGGATCATGCACAGAGATGTTAAACCCCACAATGTCATGATCGATCACCAGATGAGGAAGGTGGGAGGCCCTGTTCATTTCTGGTTCTCTTTTAATGTAGCTGTAATGACCGTTGCGTGCGTCCAGGTAGCAAAATGTCCGGTCTCAGAACCAACCTAATTTTCATCCACACAATAATTAAAATAATAATCTTATTGTCAAATGGAAATCGCTGCATGCTTTTCCTGTTTGCCGTGTTTGCGTGCGCCTGCCCTCACGGGTGTCTTTGTATTTGTCGTAGCTACGTCTGATCGACTGGGGCCTGGCGGAATTCTACCACCCGGCGCAAGAGTATAATGTCAGGGTGGCGTCACGCTACTTTAAGGGTCCCGAGCTGCTGGTGGATTACCAGGTACACATGCGTGTGAACGGGCTCAGGAAATGAGGGTGGATTACCAGGTACACATGCGTGTGAACAGGCTCAGGAAATGAGGGTGGATTACTTGGACTAGGCGATAACATCTTGTTTGAATGACTGATGGCTTTCTGAATGTTATGTTGTTTGATCACCCAGGGTGATGCATGTATGCATGTATTCTTTTGGTCACAGGTGTGTGATTGATGTCCTTGTGTTCATTGATAGATGTATGACTACAGCCTAGACATGTGGAGTCTGGGCTGCATGCTGGCCAGTATGATCTTCCAGAAGGAGCCCTTCTTTCATGGTCAGGACAATTACGACCAGGTAACCGTCGTGTTAAAATGCATTAAGCGTAGTCACTGAGATCAGATGAGGCGCTGGGCGAGTGGCCGTGCTCTCTGACCGTAGTGTGATCTAATTCTCTTCTTCGGACACAGCTGGTGCGAATTGCCAAAGTTCTGGGGACGGATGAGCTCTTCGGTTACTTACGCAAGTACCACATTGAGCTTGATCCACGCTTCAAAGACTTGTTGGGCCAGTGAGTACCGGGGAGCCGTTGGGGTTAAATATCGGAGGAAAGGCAGAGTTTGGGGGGTGCCCTCTCTCCGTCACTGTCCCTTACTAAGAACTGGAATATGTGGGTGCCTTCGTTGTCATGTAATGAACCTGGGGAATACAGTTTAGCTCGACTACGGGAGTAATGTCAGTGCAACCTATTCAGTCCCCCCCTGGCCACTGGACTTTCACCCAAACTCAGGTGACGGTGGCGAGATGGGTAAGGTTTCTCTCCCACCTCTCCCGCAGACAGACGCGTAAGCGCTGGGAGCAGTTTGTCCAGTCGGAGAACCAGCACCTGGTGAGTCCTGAGGCACTGGACCTGCTGGATAAGCTGCTGCGCTACGATCACCAACAGAGACTGACGGCCACAGAGGCTATGGAGCACGCCTACTTCTGTGAGTCACGCGCCTCCATCGTCTCCTCCGCCCCCGCTTTGGTGTGTCACAGTCTCTCTCCTCTCCACCCCGACCCCCCCTTCCTCTCCACGCCTCATCGTGTGACTCACGAGCTCCGCCGTTCTCTATAGGGCTTTCTCGGTTAAGTTCAATTCAAATGACGCTGTTGACGCCTTTGTATATGTTGCCAAATTTTCCATAGTTAATCATCAGACCATTTTAGAATATAAACAATATTTAAATAGATAATCCAGTAATGCGGATAAGCGCGACGAGTGGTACTGAATTCAGAATATAACAATTGATAATGATTCTAATAATAGGTTTATTTTCTCCTCTGCGGAAGCATGTGTGGTGTATGTGTGAAATGTTAATGTGTGTCTCTCCAGATCCTGTGCTGAAGGAACAGTCTCTGTCCAACACTGATGGCAGCCTGGCATCCAGTGGCTCGACCACGGCTCGATGAGAGCAGGTAGAACCCGCCCGCGCGCATGCAGCCCCGCGGGAATATCTCTCAGCAGAAATGTACCGCTCACCCACGACTGCTCAGCAGTGTGAAGCAGGGGTTTCGGCTGTAATGTGTGCAGATATCACTAGAGGGCACCATTGACCAAACTCTTAGTAGTTCCTGGCATTTTAAAATCAATAGGAAATAATAAGCTGGTGAAAGGTGGAAATTACCAGTCTCAAAAGGAACATCTGGGGAACTAATTTAAAAAAACAACAACCTTAAGCATCAATATTTTAACGTTTAACTGCCTAGATAATTTGACACACCGTAGTTAATGACTTAATACAGAACCAGCCCTTGGGCAAAGGCAATGATTAATTTACAAAGTTCCTACTGTTTATTTTTGGTAGACTTAGCCTCTGATTCCACTTACCTGCATGATTATTCTCTGTAACCAAGGAGAACTCTCACCAACCGTACTGGAGAGAAAACATTTTCAGGTTTTAAAAAGCTTTGCCTACAAACATACTCATGAATAGAGATGAATAGTTCCGTTCTGAAATGTAGACTTCCTGTTCTCTTTTCTTCTAGAATGAACTTTGGTTACCTCAACTTCCCACCCCTTAATGGAAGAAACGTATTCAAGTGTACAGAGACTGGATCATCGTCAATCAGTAAAATGAAAAAATAAATAAATAAAACACACACGCAAACGCGCTCACCCTCTCTCTCTCTCATCTCTCTCTCTGTCTCTCTCTCTCTCTCTCTCTCTGTCTCTCTCAGTATAGGATTGGTTTGTCTCAGTCATATGTCCAGCTGCCAGACCAATAAGCTTGAAGGCACCTTGGTGCTGTTCCCCTGTTATTGGTCAAAAAGTCTTTTAAAATAATAATAAAAAAATAAAGATAAAGCCCCTCCCACCTTTTCATCCCGTAGGTCCCTGTGGGGGGGGGGGGGGGGGGGGGGGGGGGGGGGGGGGGGGCGGGGGTGGGGGGGGGGGGGGGGGGGGCGGG
>JAOYSI010018969.1:8232-35982 GCA_025775065.1 Hiodon alosoides
GTAACATGTCATGCTACATCAGCTGATGTTAGATGTAAAAACCACCAGCAAGACTCCCCAGCTGCGGGTCGTTGGAACAGAGGAAGTGAATGAGGAAGCGTCACTTCTACCTGTTTCTTGAAGATGATAGCAATCCAGTACATTTCGTTATTCTGTCTGAAAGATTAAAAAAATGGTCAGTCTAAGCAATCGCTGATGCCATGCCCAGTGAGTCATTCAAGTCAACAAGGTTGACAAGATATGCAACAAGATGTGCATCTTTATCATTCCACTTAAAGGCAACGAAAGGTTAACGCATACTTGATGTTTTCAGTAGTAGTATATAGCATATATAATTAGTATATAGTACTATATCTAATCTTCAGCCATTTATTTTGAAATAAATGAGCTTCCAGACATTTTCATACAGTTTCTATAGATTCTGTCTATAAACACATGTGCATTTAAAACATTTTTTCTCTCAATTCAATATTATTGTCATTCAACATTTGTTTTATTTGATGACCTACTTACACATCTCTAGGTAGAAAATAGTCTTGTTAAGCATTACTTTACATGTTACAGTATAACCTATTCCCGTTGACCTGTAACAAACACAGAACTTGCTCAGGACTGAAATTCAGTATTTATTTCCCAGTGCATCGAGAGTCCATTTCGGGTGTTCTAAAAGTCATTTCTCCACTCTCGCTTTTTTTATTATTACACGTAGACCTAATCTGCAGATGAATATATGTTGTTATAAAGCTCAAGACTGAGCTCCTGAAGGGTCAGCACAGCTGCAGAATCAAAGATCTGTGCCCCCCCCCTTATTGCTCCAAACACTCTAATGCCTGTCTGATCCTTATCAGTGTGGGGGGCCTTATCTGCTCTTTACAGCGACTTCAGTAATCCTCAATACTCAGTGCAGTTCCATTCATGGGATTTAGGGCTAAAATATGCCATGTTAATAAAATAAATAAAATGAAGTAAGATCTTACACTAAAGAGGCTTTTGATTTCTGTTCTGTTTCCATCAATAAATTTGTGGGAATATTGCTTATCTTTAAGAAAAATAATGCTGAGTTTTAAGAAAATATTTTACATATTTTGGGTAGAAATACATTCAAGGAGAAGTTTAATGGTATGCGTAATTATTTTCCCTGTAGTGTTTTGGCAAAATTGATAAGGGTTTTAGCAATTCAAATTAAAAAAAAATACTTCTAACTAGCTGTTTATTTACTTTTTTTTCTAAATGCTCCACCCACTAGTGCTAAAAGCATGAATGATCTTGATGTGCTGGCTACTGCTGGCTAGAGTCTAGTGCCTGATATTTCGTATATTACGACAGATATTAGATTATGGGAGCTGAGAACTGAACAGCATGCTAGACAACCCTATCCATGACATCATTCCCATTTAAGTTAAAATGTGTCAAATTGAAAATATCTTTGCAAACATGAGGAGAAACTATACATACAAACAAATAAATGAGAACTGACAAGGGAGGAACTTGAAAACCTAAGGATAAAAGCAAAGGTTATTAATTATAGTAAAAAACATATGCACCTTTCAATCCAAAATAAAACCCTGAATTCAATCAGGGCTGATTTGTCCTGAATTAAGAACAATATCTTAAACCATTTTACATATTGTTTATTTAGTTTAAAAACAAATAAATTGACATGTCACATTCTAACAAATAATTAGTTACAGCAAAGAAACAATCTAAAGATAAAAGATAAAAAAAGATAAAACGAAAATTAAATTGTGACCATTCCTGCCTAATTTTTACCAAGCAGCAGGATAAATCAAAAGGACTGAAACAAGTAAAATGAAAATTGAATATTAACAAAGCAGATTTTAGGGCAGTGTGCATGAGCTCTGCTCTCAATGTGAAGACCAAAATCCTTTTACTCTCTTGGAGGAATTATTCATGCCATCTGTCTAAGACGTATGTGTGGAGTTCCTATGTGAAACCACTGCCAAAAAGTTTGGCTATGTGCCAATTTCAGATATAATAATTGTGTGGGTGGAGATCTGGAGAGGTTTTGTGTGCCGCTGAAGATCAGCTATTAGATTCAATGTAGAGAGCAAAGGTTTTAATTAAACTCAAAAAATTCACTGACATAGCTGGTTTCTCAGGTTTATTTATTTATTTATTTATTTATGGAATGTACATAGCAGGGCTAATTTCAGAAATGCAAGATATTCTTAAAATGTGTTTTCTTAAATGAGATTCCTTGGATTTTAATACAAATATTTATGAAGTTAAGTGCTCAAAAGTAGAACAATTTGCTGAAAAGGTTTCCACTATTACATTTAATTGCAAAATAAATTAGCATTAGTATTTATTTTGTATTGTTGTAAAATACATATGATAAATCAAGTACGCTTAGATCAATCTCAGTTTTGTCTATTTTTTTTTGTCAGATTAACTTATGTATAAACTATAGCACACCGATCATGTGATTTTGTCTTGTGTCATTTTTAAAAATCATCATGCACTGTATTTTTCAGCAATTATATAATTAATAAGTTATGCATTCAGTTTTATTCGGTTCTATCGTATTGTATCAGGTTATAGCTTTTTTTGTTGCTGTGTAAGTGTCACATCTTGGGATGGGCAGGCCTACCTGTGGGGTCTGAACAGATCTGATAAGTAATAATGCTTTGGCCCAAACGTATATGGCCCTTTCTCGACAGGTACAGAAACTCCCTGAACCACAATAAAAACAACGCACTTGTACATGTCACGCACCCTGTCCAACCCTCCCTGTTCACAAGGCTTCCTTCCGCCCAAGCCGGGGGTCAAAACAGACAGGGGAGATGATTACCTTGTTGAAGCTCTAGGAACTAACCATTGTCTTGTCTTTGACACTGGGGAGTGTTGCAAAGCACAGTTAATCAGAAAATACAGAATACAATACCTTAAATGGCCGGTGAGGTTAGAGCTGGTGTCAGATAAAACTGATAGAAAGCCCAATAAAAGTTTGAAATAAGTGGTTCTACTCTTTCCCCAGCGGTTATATGCAAAGGTGTATGGTGTTGTTTCCCGATGTCTTCCTCCTGCCTACTCTCCCAAAGGTTGGTCCTGTCCCTTTTTATAGCCCATCACTCTTGGAACTTGCCAGACAGTAACACACGGTAAAGGCGGGTAAAGAAAACATTTAGCGAGAGCAAGATTTAGAACCAGATGTTTTCTAGTGCTAAAAAGTGAGATAAACTGTGAGATTATATGTGCACTAAACATTCCAATAAACGTGGCCCACCCATGCATTAACTCAAGTAAATGAAGGCTCTGTCCTGGAACGTGAAAACTGAAAACAAAAGGAAATGGGGAAACTAAATGTTGTTGTTTTTTTTTACAAAATTGATTATTTCTTCTTGTTCAGCTGTTTATAGGCACATAGACTTCACTATGGAATATAGATACCTGTATGACTGTCTCAGAAAGAAAGTGAGAAGGAGTTAGGGAGGAGTGCACACACTGAAATAAAAAAAGGGACTCCTGTTTTCAAACTTCAACAATCAGTAGTCATGTAATAATTTAAGAAAACTGAAATGTTCATGAATTGTTTTTCAGAGTAGAAGTAATAGTGTGTTTCAAAGTGTATAAGTGGGTCATATTTCCGATCAATATGTTATTGGAGATTTAATGTCCAGGTGATATCCCACTTATTTTCTATCAGTGCGCAGTGTCAGATTAAAAAAAAAAAATAATAAAAACCTGTCCCACCCAGAATAAAGCCACATAAAAAATATATACCAGATTCCAGGGTACTCTAACCAGGACAATATTCTGGACTATTTCATGGTTCGCTCAATATACAGAACATAAAGCATGAACATTTCCCAATACTCGTTCTGGCTCATTAACGCAGCCCACCCCCCGCAAATGGACTCTTTTCCCAGGCTGGCAAACAGTGTTCCCAGGGAAATTCACAGTTGATTACTTTAATCCACAGCTATTTACACGCAGGTGCCATCCGTCACCCTCACTGCACAGTAGAACCCTTATTTCACCCACCAACATACACAAACCTACACGCTACGTAATGCAAAGAGACCGTGTTTCCTTTGCTTTCCATCGAGCTTAGACAGTTCTCTTCTCACTGATCTGGATAACAGACTGGGGAGAAGAAGAACCACTATTTCTACTCCAGCTGTTCCCTCATCACCTGCTTTTTGCGCCATATCACTCGCCTCAGTCTTCTGGGAAGGAGGGATGCACAGGGCCACTCCATCCCCTTCACTAGGCACTTTATTTCTCTCTCCCTCAACCAGCATCACGTTCTTCTGAATCTCATTCTGTAAATATCACTCATCCCCCTGTACTCTTTTATCCCCCCCTCAAACTTTCTCAATAACCTGATATTCCCTCTGTGCTCTCTTCCTGTAGACGATACCTCAGAGTCCTTTTTGCAACTTCAGTGTCCACCTTGATAAGTCATCCTAGTCTCCCTTCTTTCCTCCCACTGCTGTATTTGTTTGACCTTTCTCTAGCACAATATCTACCCACACAAAAGGCTGGCAAGCCACCAGACACAGTGTTTACAAGAAACTGCTGGGACTTTGATCTGACAGTATAACTCCCTTTCAGTTTTCAGATCACTCCTTTGTCTCCTCCCCCCTCCTACCGCCCTCAGACCCCCCTTGACCAAATACACATTTATCTGCACCCAATGTTACTTTCAGATGTACTCTAAGCTCAATGTTTCCTGTCCGGTCCTCCATGGGATTGACCACCTTTCCCCACGCCTTCTTTCTCATCCCCTTGACTTCCTTCTCCCTCTTTTCCTACAAGCCATTATGTCCTCCAACATCCCATTGTTCTCTCAGGCACCTCATTCTGACAGAGCCACAGCAGGTCACACAGTGCATATGGGGTTTTCCAAAGATAAACCGGTGCTCCATGTGAGAATGTTTGGACATCACTGACAGCAATACGTTGGTTATAGAATGGAGATATTTGCATGGACTAATTACACATAATCCCACTACTTTATTTAAGAACATAAAATATGAGGAAGTGTACTCACTTGCCTCTAAAACCCATAAAAACGGTTCTGGCACATTCAAGTAATTTTGCTTCACCTTGTAGTTCCGGCTGTTCAAAGAAGATGGGCTATTTCTAGATAGGTGACCTAAGGAGAAGATTGTTCTTACATTCAAATAAATCATTTTGTTCTTGGTGAGCACAAAATCTACTGGAAGAATATGGTGTTTTAAATAGTAGGCAATAGACGGGAGGTGTCCAATTAAATGTTGGTTGGGAGATGTAATGGCCAGCCCAGGCAGCGAGATGGTTGATTTATTACCTCATTATGGTTTCTCCTACATTGATATAGGAGGACATGCCAAAGAACATAGCTATTGGTGTCCGACATAGTGTTTTTGCAATGCTGACAGATATCCAAGTCTGATAAGTAATTGTTGTCAATAAGTTTTCATACAGATGACTTGTTCCACAGTGTACCTTGTTTTAAATGTGGCAGTAGCTTCTGAACCGGTACCGGTGCTTTTATTTCTGAGGCTCCATGTCCGTTCTTCCGCAAAATCACGTTATATCTTCCGTTATCTGTTGTTGTTTCCTAAAATATGTTCCATATATGACAAATAACTAAATATCATGAATAAAACAGCTGCCTTTTATGGACTCAAACATTTGTTATCCAGCTCAATAGAGATAGAAAAATAAATATTTCATAAAGTTGTTATTTGCATCCACTACAACCAGCAAATTACCCTGCGAGAGAGCTGGATGACAAAAATATTTCATTTGTAAAAGTCAGTTTTCCTCAATATTTAATTATTTGTCACACCAGAATTTTTATAATTTTTGTATTATAGAGAGAACGAAGTGATGGAGAAGTGATGTGAGGGAATAAAGATTAAGGTCAACTGAACCTTAATAGTCTCTTTAAAAATATGTTATTTTCAAAGGATTAATTAAAATACTAACTACATAACAAATACAAACGTCCTAGTTTCTGGACTGCTTCTGTTTTCCGTACTAATCCAACCAGATAAAAGTACACAAGCCCTTTAGGATTGTGATATTCCACTCTTCGCTTTGGTTTTGCTGATATTTTTTTTTAACCAGAGAGTTAAGTTATTACTTTGGGTTGTTGCGTAAATGTGTTTTGCGTAAGACTGCTTTCCTGCAGGTCACATTACTTCACTGTTTTGACGATAGGTATGTTGCAATTCTAACAGCCTGTGGTCCTTTTCCCCCCACTTGTTGTATTACAAGCAAAAAATCAGTTTGTTTCAAATGTATGTACAGCCAGGAGCCACACCCTCAGTCCCTGGGGAAACACCTGGCATGATAGACAGTCAAGCAGTGGGACCACCCCCAGAGCCAGGACCTCATTGCGCACCACACTCAGGTGCCAGCAATAAAAATAAATTAAAAGTGCCAGCAGTGCTGTCTGTAGGGAGAGAAGGTTAGACTGGAAAAGTCTAGTTGAGTGGTAATGAGTGAGCTTGGTGTTTTGGGCTTTTGTGGTTTACATGTTTACACTGTTTGTCATTGTGTTTTCGTCGAAAGGGAGGTTTACAGTAGTAGTTTGTCGTTTAGTATTTGCTGTTCAGTGTTTTCTAATATTTGCTATTCAGCACTATGCTGTTTAACGTTTGTTGTTCAGTACTATGCTGTTTGCTTCTGTTTAATGTTTCAGCATTTGTTTTATTTTTATTTATTTTGTGCTGCTTTTTGCTTACTTTTGGGATGTAAGGTTTTGTCAGAGCTAATATTGATTTACTATCAATGTTGTTACCGTAACTGCTGCATATTGCAGCCCAATTACTGACGCTATTACAGCAGTTTTGCGGGTGCAGTGTCTCCACATGTCTGAAGGGGGTCCTGCCAGGAGTCATGAGTCAGCTGCCCTAACTCACAGTCGAGCCTTTGGGCCTCGCCCATAGCTAGGACCTTATTGCACACTTGACTGTGTTTGCACTTACTAGATGCTTGAAGTTAAAAGAGGCATTTAAAAAGCGTGCCAATGGAGCTGGTTCTGAGGGTTAAAATATAAGTTGTGTTTTTCTTTGTCAATTGGTAAAACGTTATTTAATTTAGTCCCTTTTGTTATCTCGACTGTGTTTGGTATACACAATGCTTAATAAAGGAGTAAATCCAAATCCCATCACCTTTTCTCTGGCTGTTCTTGGACAGGGCATGCCCCAGCGTGCCACAGCGTGCAGTTAATTAACTTAAAGTTTGCACCTGTTTGATTTTTAACTAGCCTTACCTGTGTATTGCAGAGCGTGAACACAACTGTTGGGGTAAGTAACTGAGTCTCAGTAGATAGGTTCTCATTGCCGCCTTTCATCGCCCAGTGACTATACTGTTTGATGGCTATAACATATTCTCTATTTATTACTCTTTTTATTCAATTTCCAAGATAATTAATTTTTTCTAACTGATTTCTAATTTCTTCCCTGCTCTTTTCCATTTCAGATGTTCCTATTCCCAATAAATGTCAATGTAAATTTGAATACATGTCTTTCTTGCTCTTCATTCTTTCCTTGTTGGAGTAGATTTGTGTAATATATATGTGTATGCTGCTATTTAATTTTAACTCCCAAAGTGACGTAGTCGTGTGTACATTGCTGGCTCCTTTCCACATGCCAGTGGCCACAGTGGAATATTTGCAAATTTATCTTACAAATAGGCCATTCACCATACACAATGTTAATTGTGTAATGTTGTCTTTGCAAAAAGTGATATAGCAGGCGGTTCTATAGCAGGCGTTTTTAACCAGTATTCAGAGATTTTAACCAAATCTCTTGGATCCTAATCGTAGAAAAAATATAGATCATGTACACATATACAATGCACATTATCAGATCCTTTGGTGGTATTATAGAGATAAGAATTTTCCTTTTGCATCCGTGGGGTGCCAATCAAATTCATTTGTAAATCTATAATTGTCTCAGCTGTTTGCAATTATCCCATTGCAATGAATTGAACTATTTTAGTTAGAAAAAAAAATCTGATTTGAAATGACTTTCCTCTAGACAGAAAGGTCTGTTTTGGCTAGATAAGTATGACGGCATATACCTGTGAAACTTTAAAAATGAATGGTTTAAGGGAGAATGCATTTCTAGTCTCAAAATTTTGTTAAACAATTTCTGAAAATTTGCCTTGGCACTGTTCTTTCAAACTTTCCCCCGTTCTATCTTCGGGCCTTTATATTAAAATTGAATATGAGTAAATTCTGTGAAGATGTTGTTTTTTTGGATGTATAAAGCCAATTATTTAGCTCTCCCAGATGTTCCCCAGAGATGATGAGAACTGGCTTTGGCAATTTAATCACAATTTTTATTTTATTTTTTACCTCCTTCTCATATCTCCACTCTATGATATATTGGGAATATACAATCAGTATAAAAGTATAAAAACAATGTCAAATTAGTATCCAAAAATACTGGCCGCATAATCCTTGGAAAAACAGACTCAATAGGGCTTCAGAACTGCTTTGTCTTTACAGATTTACTTGTCTGTTCCTGCAGTTCCACAGTACTATCAGAGTAGGAAGTAAGAATTGAGAGGATTACACAATGTATTACCATTTGAAAGACTTCAAAAGTATTTAAACAGCAAATTCACCACCAAAGGAATATAATTATTCTATAAAAGTATACAAGGCTTTCATTATTGATTAAAATATAAGTTGGTTTGTTTTCCCCGTATCTTTCTAATACGATGATTAGGGCATGTCTAAAACCAACGGAGCTGAAAAAGGAAGAAAAAAATAACATGAGAAACCAATTATTTCAGAAAATGGCTGTTTACTGTATTCTGCGTTGAGAAATAAAAAGAAGAAACTTTTTTTTTTCTTCCAGCGCAATTACCCTAGGATTGTGCCACCTCTAATCTCCTCCCAATTTCATTGTAAACAGCTTCCCTCACATAACCTCATATCTCAATATGTGTGGTTGCACATGCTATCCTGCTGTCTCAATAAATGTTGTTTAAGGTAGATTTTAAAAGATTTAAAGTCATAAAACACATTAAATATTCAAGCTGTGACTGTGTGTAGGATTAGAGGAGCCTGGGGCAAAATAAGAAGATTTCAGATTTTTAATTAAACTTTCAGATTCAGGTAACAAAGACATAACAATATAAAAAGGAATTTGAAATGGGATACTGAAATTACAATTTGTTGGTAAGCACCAAATGTTTGATGCTGAAAAACAGAATCAAACTATTAATTTAAATCTTGCTCTATTGACATGCTCTATTGTGCAGACACTGTTATATTAATGGGAAGTGGCATAGGGAACATATGCCAAACCAAAGCCCTTCCTCATGATGTTTCGGTCACTCAGGAAGCTAGTAGGTATTTTTAGAACAGCACGTGTTAGTATCACACAGATTAGAAATTAAAACAGGATCGACTACATTGCTGTTATGGAAGAATGTTATCTGCGGAATTCAAGAACATTTTTGCTTCTCTTTAAGGGAAAAGGTTGGTTGGCCGGGCCAATCTGGCTGGTGTCCACCAGAGGAGCTGCTTGCCTCGTTTGTTGGTCCAAAGGGGCCACTACCCATGTCTCCCTCTGTTCTGCCTCATCAGCCACATCTCATCATAATCAGCCTCGGCTGTCGGAGATCAAGCTGATGAGAGGGCGGAGAGAAGAAAATGCAACTGCAGGCTTAGGCTTAATTGAGCAATACATGTGCATTGTCATTCGTTTAAACTGGCACCTCCAACAACAAGCGCATCCCGTGCTGATTCCACTGTAGGGTAGCTTCAACAACCAAGACCATGCCCCTTGTATTCTACACTAAAAAGCGGAGGTCAAGTAAGATACAGTGGCGTGTCTTGTCTCTTTTAATCGAAAAGTGTGGTCTTCCACAGTTTGGGCTACAATTTGGCATTTTATTTTATTGAAAATAATGTAGCATTCAGTACTAAACATTTATTTTTAATTAAAATACCTCAAGAAATCACACTTGCTGTTATGTGGAATGGGGAGCAAGACTGCTCTGACAACCTCCATTAGAACTATTGGATTTGAGCTGTCACAGTCATGTAGACAAATCAGACCATGCAATACTGCTAAGGCGTAGCAAGCATCTGTAAAATTGATCAATGTTAGCATACAGTTCACAGTGCAATTTTTAATTCCTGCAGCCAACATAAAAAAATATTCTGCACAATCGACAGCTTCTATATTCAATATAAAAGTATGAGTAGAAGGTCCAATTGTCTGTTTCCAGAGTGCGTGACGGACAGACAGTACATCTCAGATGACACGAAGCAAAGCATCAGGTCTAAGAGTCATAACACATATCTCTTGGTAGAGTTCTGACTGCTAGTCTGGCAGGCAGAGAAGACTGTTGAACCTGAATTGTATGTCACTGCCTTGGCTTGAGTAGAAATTTTATAGAACAGAAGTCTGGTGTGGTAAAGTTTTTTTTTTTTGTAAAAAACAAAACACAGATATAGAGCCAGAGTCACGCCATGGATTATGACTGTGGTGCTCTTTAGTAACAGGGTATTACTCATCTGCAAGCTTGTGCAGAAGACCTCATCATTGGCTATGAGGATCAGTGCATGTACTGGAGAAGAATACAAATGCAGTGGGTGCTGTGTAAGAAAGGAAGAAAAAAACAGCCTCTCTTAAATGAGAATCCTGGCATTCGAGAGCCATTATCTCAAAAAGGAAAATAAAAATGATCTAAACACTGACTGACAGCTGACCGACTGGTTATGATAAGCAAAGCAGTGAATGTTGACTTTTGTATGTTTAGTCATTTAATGTTTCTGCCTAAATGCCAGCTAGTTACCTAAAAGCAGTGCCTTTATTCACCAGAAGATTTGTATTTTTCTTTAGCAGAGAACGTGTGTGCATGTCTTTTAAAACAGGTTTGCCTTTATAGGAAATCTATTACTTATTTAACAGTACCCAGTGGTTTATAGAGCTTAATATGTGTCCGCAAACCATTATCTTCACCCACTGTGATATAGAACTCCACTAAGGAGCACTCCTGGATGACTGGCCCCTGGTTGGCCCAGATTTGGGAAACCAGCAGAGAGATGGCGGATCGCAGCACGAGCCCCTGTAAGGTTCACACAAGATGTTATTGCGTTTCCACACCAACTGCACTCACATTTAAAGGAGTATTTTGAAGAGAGCAGTGCAGCCTGGTCTTGGAGCTCCACCACCTCCTACGTCCCCCAACTGGTGCCCTAAACAAAGGCCCACACCTGGCTACACCACAGGGGGAAGAGCGATACACAGAGTTCCTACTGCAGGGATAAGACACACACACACACACACACAGAAAACATTAAAAGGAAAGACACCTGTGCCTCGGCCAAAAATTTACCAGCCGAGGCTAGAGGAACAACAAAGTACAACCACACTCCACTACAAACGCACAGTGCACTCAAACACAATCTACAAACAAAATCAGGTCTACTGGAGCCAGGGAGGTACAAACCCACTCAGCCTCCCTCCATATGAACCAGGCTCGACTGTTTGCTGTCTCTTCCCAATATTAACCTCCACAGAGCACACTACCCTCCAGACCTGAGCCGGTCCTTTTCTCCCAGAGCATTCAACCACATTAAGGTACTGCCCGCTTCACTAATGCCGATGGTCTGTCTCTTCCAGTGGAAATCTCCGATGTCTGCCGCAATGGAGACTGCCAGGAAAAATCACACACAGGGCTTCTTCAGACAACCTGGAAACCAAGACAAAAACAAACTCCAAACACTGCACACAAAATCCACTTCGGGAAACCAAAATTACCAAAAAATTCCTAAAAGAAAAGAACATAACAAATTTCTGCCCTGCTTTCTACTTCCTACAAAAAAAAAAAACTGTGAGTCATGGCACTTCCACAAGCATTGGATACCTGCCAGCTCTCCTCCTCCTCCTCCTTCATCCGTCCGTGGATTTCCTTGTCAATACCACCTTATTATGGAATCACAGGAAGGACAACCAAAACAACCCTGGTTGCTTTAATAAAAAAAAATAATAAACTTCCGACCATTATTATTATTATTATTATTATTATTATTATTGTAGTAGCAGTATTATCAATTTTGTTGTTTTTGTAAATTAAAATAATATCAATAATAATAATATAGAAGTAATAAAATATGAAACAGATGAAGACAGCATTCAGATAAGAGATTCATAAGCAGAGGTATAGATAAATAAATTGGCAGTTTGGTTTTGTAAATAAGCATGTACCCTGTTTGATTACATACAGTACCAGATTAATTAAAAAATTAAAATGAATATTGTAGCCAGGTCGGTAAAGTTCAATCCTGAAATGTGGCCATTTCTTTGATTTCATTAGAAAACAGGCTAAGAATCACTATTAGAAAGTATTATTTCCCAGCATAATTTCAGGCTGCCACGAGATTTGCATTCACCCCATTCAATAAGGCAGTATTTAGGTCAATGTGTGATTCATATTCCAAGGGGAGTTATATGGCCCAAGAAATAAAACAAGTATTTTTTTTTCCTTTCTTATTCGCTAGAGAAGTTGCCAAAAGGCAAGTTGCTATTTTTGAAGGAATAGTTACAAGGCAACACAAGTATGATGTGCTCAAATTGGTTTAAAAACGTTCCAAATACTTTTCTTTTCTTAACGCCCAACAAATGTACAAGTCATGAAATGTGTTTGTGTGTGTGTGTGTGTGTGTGTGTGTGTGTTTGTAAAACAGGATGTAAAAGAAAAGGTAATTAAATATTAATTCAACAGAGATGTTAGAAGGATTAGACCTCAGCAGAGGCATGTTTCATTTTCATTTGGGTAAGCTGACTGATTGGTGATTATGCCATTAAGATGTTTAGCCTAAATTGGAAAATTCATGCATTTATTACTGCAATCCCTTGCATAAAAGTCTCAATAAAGAAATACCCCTTAAAATGTAATGAGTTTTAATGGTAACAAAAAGTGAAAAGGGCTTGCAAAGATTCTCAATGATAGTTTCATGAAAATGGTTGATCCTGGAAAAAAATAATGTAATGTTTATTTTATGAAAATATCCACAGTCCAAATGAACATGAAGGCAACAAAGTTTACCTTCTTAGCAACGCAAAACATACTCTTCTGTCATATTGAAATTCTGTTAAATAAGTTCAGTCCAGCCGAAAAAAAAATCCTTGTGGATGTGTTCTATGCAGTTAAAAAACTTAAAACTTAAATCTTAATTCAGGTGAAAGTAAGAGCATGCAAATTATTTAGTCGGTTTCTGAAGGTAGAGGAGAAGCACAGTGCTAGCTTTAAGCAAATCTTCCTGTTATTTCCCTGATGTGTACAGGCCTTTTATTTTTCTTCCAAAAATAAAAATGTCAAGGGTACTTCAAAGGACAATCGAATTATCAACTGATGCTAAAGTCAGAAGTGTTGATGTATTTACACTTTTCTCAGAGGGGTTGATTTATTATGTGAAGCCATGTAGACTATACATCAAACTAATGTGGAACCTATAAAAATGCTCTTCATGATTTGAGTGGACATGGCCAACCTAGGTGTACTGATTATATATAAATATACACATGACTGGAATATCTTCCCCCTTGAATGAATAACATTTGAATGTAGTGGGCAGCAGTTTCAAAATAGAACTGACATCACAGAGGGAAAAGAATGACAACTCAAATAACCTTTGAGGTTCATCAAGGAAACTCCCCTGTTGTTACTTTCTCAGCAGGGGAAGATGTAAAAATCAGGACCTAAAAGCACCCACAGGCACTTCAGATTCCATTTGGGAGTAGAGCTGGAGAGAGAAAAAATATATATATATTTTGTAGTTACCATAGCGTCCACACTTTTCCCTTGATGCTTAAGAAATATAGATCACCTGGGTTCAAAACTTGATGGCTATAGAATGAAAAATCACTTGTTAGGACACCACAATGAGGATAGCCATTGGGATATGATGAATAATATCATTTTTGCTAATATAATATAATGTGCGCTGCGGCACAAAAGTTTCTTCACATCGTTCTGCTCTACTTGAATTAAATGCAAATACACATTTTTTGAAAATTAATTATAATTTTCCAATAACCACATTTAGACACAATATACTTTGATAATGATTAAATATGGATAAATATATAGCATGCGTTTGATATGGTGTGTTCACTCTTTCCCTTCAAACCCATTTTAATATAGAGACCTTAAAATAGTAATAAAACTCCTTTCCATGTATCTTTGAGGTCCTTCAATAAACAAATATTTAGCGACTGCGTGTGATGTGAGAGAGTAAATAACTTTTCATTAACTGACCGTTTTAAAATGAGATCGTATCAAAAGAATTAGAGCAGTCTTCACAAAGAAAATCATCACAAGGTTTGATTTTTTAAATACATCAGTATTTCAGGGACCCCAATAGATTCTCAGGCTTGAATAAATGCTCTCAAGAACTACAGGATTTTTTTACAGACATTGCTGATACATTTTATTCAAAGTCTGATTTAATAAAAATGTACGGTGATGTTTTTTTAACTGCCAAAACTCGCCCCCAGACTATGCTAACCTGTGAAAGATGTATCTTTGCAAAGAGTTGGTAACTGGTTTGTGTATGTATGCAGTGTTTGGCATTGGGACGGCTTTAAATTATTTTTTTCTCATGTTCTCAGAAGTTCTTGAAAATACAAAATGTATGCAGCAATTAATAATCAATAATTTCTCCAAGAAATATTGGTTCCATTGTCAGAAGCAAACTGAAATACCTGAAATGGTGTTGAGGAGGTTAAACTCCGAATTACGGTGCCCATAGCAGTATCTGAAAATGCTCGCGTTATGAGTGAAACAAATGATACAGTTTCATAATCGTACACCTCTATACACTTCTATCAGTGGTCAGCCATTAATTAGTCACTTGGAGTTCCTTGGTAGGCCTGTCTGGATTTTATATCAAAATGATATTTATGGATTCTGCTGATCTTGATTTTTTAAATGTTATTTTTAAAAGTTTTTAAATGTATTATTCTCTGCCTAAAAGATCACATTTTCTTTCAGAAGGAATAGCTGCAGAGTATTTCTTTCAAAGTAGTTAAATATTAATTATAAAGATTAATATCTGCAACATCATCTTACACTTTGCTTTGGCACATTGTGATACAAAGATTTACGTATTTAAGTGCAAGCTCTCACAAAAACAATGGATTCGAAGTGGAGTTCTGACATTTACTAGCAGGGTGTGAAATCCAATCTCTTTTTGTCATAAGATATACGGAGAGAACAGTTTGCAAATATAAATTATCCTATGCCGTGTCTGCTATTTGTTTTATTTACAAAACATAGCACCATTATTTATACTTTGTGTTTCTCATTGTTGTATTATGAATTTCCAGTTAATATTTTTAGAAATAAAGGATATGTAATGTGACACACTTAACAACGGCCTGGGACACAAGCAAAACTGCTGTGCTCTTCTAGTTCAACACTAAACGTTCAGAACATAATGTAGGATGTGAATATACATTTTATACATATATAATATACATAAGCCGTTAATACGGAGGAGAACTCTTTAGCTTGTAGGACACGCACCAGAAGAAAATAAAAGTAGGGGTAAAGAGTTTGTTGCCATCTTTAGCTATTTAGAACATGGGCCTTCCATGCCACGATGAGTCAGTTTCATTTTAAGTGTGGGACAGGCTTTTGTACTAAAACACAGGGGATTCAAGGATGACCTCAATACATCACTGTCTAATATATTCTACCTACCGTTTTCTTCTTTTCCAAGACAGCCAAATTCAATTATTGATAGGCTGCAGCAGCTCTGCAAAGTGGTTTGTGTATCTGGAGCCAGGAGACACTGGACAAATCCTATAAATGCATATATTTGACTTTCATTACAAACCAGATTTACATTGCTCTTGTAAACCTTGGCATATATATACCTTTTGGTTTAACACCTTAAATTATGGCTGGTGATAATCATCTTTATGGTATGCACCATCTTCCATTAGGACTGAAGATTATATGTTTCAACAATTAAGCATGGTGGTATGTACTATTTAACTCAAAATCCAATTGTTTTTTTTTAAGAGTATGCTTATATTTATGATTGAGTTGGTGCTTGATGATTGAAAGATTAAACATTGTAAGATTAAAACCTTTTTTTTGTATCAGACATAAAGACATAATTAACAATATTGAGAGACTCACTACATATACATTATACTCAGTAATTATTATTATCATTATCATTTACTCAGTTCTAGTCAAAAGTCAGGCTCCATTTACAGATAAAATAAATATACCTATAACAAAAATAAAAAATAAACTAAAAACTATGAAATTACTAAATAGATTTTTATACATACAAATTATTAAATTATTAAACTATTAAATACAGTTCTGTGATGTGCAAGTTTGTAATTTTCTTTATTTAAACAATTTTTAAAAACAAGCTATGGTTGCTATTGTGAACATTGATTATATGTCTTTATTATCGTAAAAGTCACACTGGAATTCATTCTGAAGGGCCATCAAGGACCAGGGAATAAATAAACTCCCACAGAGACAGTTTTGTTTCCAAAGATACGTAAGTCTTGGACAACTGAAGTGCATACAAATGCATTAGCCAAATACATCCCCAGCTCCCTGTATGATTCCAGTTTATGATGCTTGACAGCTATGGTGCTTGAAATTAAATGGATATGAGATACTTGCCCGATATTTTCCTGCTTCTCCCAAGAAAGTCCAACAGGATCTTTCTTGGGAAGCAGCTCAGCCTGCCTTAGCAAATTATTCTCCCTCCATCTCACCGCTGTGCCTAATTCCTTAATTTGTGTTAAGGTTTGATGCTACCATCCTCAGATAGCGCCACTTATAGCTTAAAACTCGGATATCCTCATATACAAAACAAAACACACTAGATGACAAAAAAACACATTATAAAAGTAAAAATTAACTGAATTTTGAATAAGAGGCCGTTAAACTTTTGTTTTAAAGGTTGAGGTGGTAAAAAATGATTGTGCATGATCATTTTGTTTGCACACATTCAGCACTTCAGAACCATCCAGCACACGGTGCACATATGCAGCCTACTGTTACCCTGCGTATTGACATTTTTATAAGGCAGTGATTAATTGATAGGATGACAGTACCATTTCTAAAACTGGTTTACCAATATTTTAATGCATTTAGTGCTTCTGGAATACATGTATTAGGTAAAATTATCATGGTTTAACACAATCCTCCATGTGCCAGGTAGCACACAGCACACAGCATTTCTATTTTTGGCTGCTTTTATTTATTTCTGTTTATATTTTAGTTTGAGACATTTAAAATGCAGAGTAGATATGACAAAATCTGTGTGTTTAAAAAAAAAAATTCTAATTTATTTGGAAGAGGTACTCAATCCTGACTGTAATGAGATGCTAATGATTTAGGCCGAAATTATTAGTATATGTATGCATAATCCTTTTTTTTTTTTTTTTTTTAAAGAAGGCATTTATATCCCCTGAGACCAGTTTTAATTTATTTTGGCTGGGGGACCACCTGGAACGAAATGAGCTCCTGTTACAGAAGGGTCATTTTCATTATTGTCTTTTTGCACTTTAAGTGTGGTAAATAAATAAATAATTTGCCAACAAGCCGTACCTTGTGCATGAGCGCAATCAACCATACTTCACCACAAACTCATCCAGCTGTAAGATTCATTCAGCTCAATCTTTTGAATTCTCGTTAAATATAGCTAACTAATGATCGGATTTAAAATTCCTTTCTCATCCCTTCTTGAACTTTTTGAAAGTTTCTAGATGGTTATTTTGGCAGCTTGTCAGATGAATTCATTACATGGTTCACATGCTGTCTGTACAGTTTCTAATAAAAAACAGTACTCTCCTAAATAAGAAGTGCTGTTTTTTTTTTTTTTTTTTTTTTTTTTTAAATGAAATTCTAAAAAATAGAAGATACATTTGTCCTTGGAGGCCTGGAGCTGAAGTAAGACTTCAGGCCAAATGCATCAGGGGGACAAGACAAAGGACTGGCAGCATGGTAATGAGGTGGCATTGAAACTGTAAATAAAATTGACTCCGCATTACTAGGAATGGGTTTGTGTCAAAGAGACAGGGGAAATCCCCCCCCCCCTCCACCCACTGGCACATGGGAGGTAATGACACAAGGGTTTGTTTTCTTCAGTCGCCATCCATCAGCAGCACATTGCATTTTTGATATGCCAAACATACAGTTCTGCACCCAACGATCTTTTCAGATCTCATTAATTTAAAATGGCAAAGAGCACACAGCCTGCTGGGCACAGGGAGAAAAATAGGGTCATGGCTCCTGGACATCCGATGGGCATGCGTCTGCCCAGTTTCCATGATGGGAGAATCGAAATGCAGGACCTCGCTATCTGAAGTGGTTTCCTCAAAACAGTTAACCAAAAAGAACACAACCCCGGGTTGCATGGTATTCTTTGATTTGATTTAATATGGCTAAGAGCTGCTCTGCTTTGAGAATAATCCTGCTTTTGAAATCTCTAGGATTGCACATACAGCTGTCAGTGCCATAAGTAGACCGCATGTGCTAATAAGCATTGAGAGATGCCCTTGATGTTAATGGACAACATGAGAGGGTTGCAAGTCCTGAGGAATTAATAATAATTAAAAGGAGTTTCACAAATCCATGGAAAGAGACAGTTTATGTTAATAAAAGTAACTTGTGCTGGGCAATGCATTTTATTAAATTACAATTAGGGTCAGGTCTTCATAAGCCAGCATGGTGTCCTGCTCGACCGGCGGCTCATGAGTCATTTTCCTCCCTGCAGGTGTTATTTGACATTCAAGAGACCACCGTAGCAACTGAGGCTTTCCATCAGGAAACCGAAAATAGATCAAGACAAACTGCACAACTACAAACACATACAGTATAATACTGCAATTTGGAGCAACCATTATCACGTGTTCATTTTACATTGCATTCTTTTTGATTGGGGTTCAGTAAATCACAATAGTGGTGCTCCTGGCTGCTGGTAATTGCAGTGGCGTGTAGTGCAATTTAGAGGAAACCCTTCTGCTCAACAATGTCCCAGATTTAACTTTTTGCAACACATTTTGCTGCCGAGTACCAGACCTACATAACTTACTCATAAAAATTAAACAAAATAATTACATTGCAAAACTGAAAGACGTTCCAACCTTTAATTATCAAGTCCCCCACCATTAAGTTTGGCAACATTTGACTGATGATAAAACCATAAAACTCACCAGATCCATCTTTAAAATATAGCTTTTAGAACTGCTGGCAGGTTAAAAAGTGATTTGATGCTAGGTGCCTTCATTAAACAGCATTTCTCGTTGAAAGAATCTACTACTAACTCATTGGAAGCTCCACCAGCAGTTGGCATTTTTCACTTGAGAATGACTCATTTGCAGGGTCACATAACTGCAATTTATGAACAGCACACACAAGCCCATCTCAAGTCACAGAGATGGTGCAGACCTCAACAATCCTGTATGCTACAAATCAATATTTGATTGGAGAATTTAACAGTTTTTAGAACTGCAACGCTGCCATTGATGGTACAATTGCTAAAGCATAAAATGTATGGCCTTATTAAATTTGGCCATTTGTTGAAGAGTTGTCCAGCTCCTATGGCAGAGGAAAAGGAGTTCTTGCGACCATCATGAATAGCATAGCTAAAACAGTCTGATAGGGAAATGTGGTAATGTGGTAAATTGCTGTCAATTTTAATGGATCTTTAAGATAATAAGAAACGGTTTGTACACTTGTCAATATTCCTAACAACTTCCCTCCAAAATGATGTACTTCAACATGAGTAATATTTTGTTACTTCAATAACTTCAACCACATTGATGGCCAATACAGTGTGTCTAAATAAATAAAAAATAGTGAAAATGTACTGTTTTACTAATCACTAACGTTCCTCTGCAGTGTTTTAATGTTAAACATTTAAAAAAAATTTGGTAAGCTATTTATATATGGGCTAATGAGACCAGCCTTGTCCCATACAGATGCCTTTTGATTACAGGGCAGTAAAAGAGGCTTTCACATCTCACAGGCTGTGACCTATACCATTAGAAGTCCACAGGAGGATGGACTAAGTCAAATGGGACTCCTAATATTAGAAGCAGATATTTTGTATGCTCATTATTCTAAAAACCCCAGGCTGCCATGCCCTTTTGCAGCTATAAAACGTGCAGCTTTGTTATTTTGGAATTTTAAATATAATTAAAAATCTATTCAGAGCTAGTCAGTTGTGTCTGCAATTCAGCAAACTACTTTATTTCAAGAAGATTGAACTAGTGTAGCAGTCTTTAAACTTTTTGAGCTGAGCCACCAGCCAATGTAAAGAAGAAGTGCGTAATGGAGGGTTGCCTCCATATGTATTTTTATATATATTGGGCAATCATAGAGTAAACTGAATGGCGGGAGTGTTGTTGCCATGACAATTGCCTTGAACTTAGTTTAATGCATTGTATACGTTTCAGTTACTGGATCAGCAACACCTGGGCTACGTTCATGTTATTGCTAACTCAATTTCTCTGTGTTGTATTTGCAATTTTATTGTCATGTAATTCATATTTTGAATTACTTCACAGTTTGAAGTCCACTGTCCTAGTCAGTCCATAAAGACTTATAAAGAAATGGGATCACTTGCTATCTGTGTGGAAATTACTTTAACCGCCTTCAATTCTGTTGGTGTATTGTAGTGAGCAGGCTGTGCAGTCACACTCCTTAGTGCTCAGGCCTACAGTCTGTTACTTAATCACCACTGCCTCCTAAGGAGTGTGAGGACCACAGAAGGGGCCAGATGTGGCACTGGGGTGAGCATTGAAAGGGCTCGTTGTGTCCTGTTGTAATATGTTGAGTCAGGTGAATAGTCTGTGATATCATAGAGCTATTTTTGTTGTGCACACTTTTGTAAATAAACACAGTTTTAAACCTCACTCTTGTGACAACCACGGGGAGAGAGGAATGCACACAGAAAATGTTCGGATTCACTCGTAATACGATCACGTTTTTTTTTTATTCGGCACCCGTGTGAGGGGAAAATAGAACAGAAAGTCCTCCCGGTTCGGGGTATCAGGCAATCAAAAAACAAAGAAAATTCCTCCCGGATCGGGGCATAAAGTAATCGAAAAAAAACAACGAAAATTCCTCCCCGATCGGGGCATAAAATAACGACGATTGTCGTCCGCAAAAAATAAATCTCGTCCCCCTCGCTCGGTGGGGAGGGGGGGAATTGCGGGGTCTCACTCACCCGCTGCCAGCCAGATCTGAAACGCAGCGCACAGTTGTTTATCGTCAGCGCTTGCCACTGTATTCGGCTTTCGTTCGTAGCCGGCGTCGACGTCTTCTCCTCGTAGCTGCGGGCTTTTGTCCTTTTCCCCATGTACCGCCCCTCAAGAACCTGCCCCCTAGCTTGAGGGGGGTGCGGCTTCTGCCGTATCCGCCGTCCTGACGCCCCGGGGTTGCCACACTCTGAATTGACCTAAATTCCATCTGCAGGTGGCCTTAAACCTAAACACGGACTACTTAATTAGTTGCGTTGCTTGCTGCTGCTTTGAACAGTGTCACTTGCATCTTTTCACATCTAAACTATGGAAAACAAGCTTGCTAGGGAATTTGATCAAAACGTTGTAAATAGTGAAATGTAATTAATCTGCGATTAGGTCTATTTGTACGGTATAAAATAAAACATAACACTTGGGAAAAGCTATATGAAACATTTAGTTTCTGTTAAAATCAAATGTTTATTATGAAAGCAAAATTTAATTGACAGTGAGTATGCATGTGCGAGGGGAGGGGGTGAATTTGTCAGTGATGTTAGGAATTATTACATACTTTCTTTCTATTTTCAGCATAGATAAGTCCAGTAACAAGCAATAGCATGTAAACAGTTGTGGTTAATTGCAGCAGATTCAATGTACTACCTTCTTTAAGAGAGATAAATGTGTGAGTGATGGATTTGCTAAGTGTTTGTGAAGAGAAAGCTGGCCAACATCTCACCAGTTCTGTCTCTCTAGAAGTCCCACCTCTCCAGACCTCTCAGAAGTCATCATGATCCTAGAGCTGTAACTCCTCCTCCCCTTCCATTTATCCAGAACTATTTACAATTGACTAGGGGAGAGGATTTAAAAGCCTGTGCCTTTTCCCTGTGGTTATGACTGCATTAGACACTTCTGCTCATAAAAAGAAAACGCTGGTAAATACAGTTATATAAAGTGTGATTCGATACCATCTAATTAAAATGTGCAACTGCTCAATAAATGCACCTTGGAATATAGTGTGAATCATGATCAATAACTGTCTTCTGGGATGTTTTTAATAATTTATGGGGATACATGAGAATGGATTAAAAAATAATCTTGAAGTACTTTCATTTGAATTTTTGTTTGTGTATTCCCTAAAGGACCATGTTCATCTAAAGGGTTGTAACAGCTATTGTCTTTGAGGAAGTTTGAGGTAAGTAGTTGAACTGTTAAATTTAAGGCATGTCTTCAATCAAACTGGTATTAATTTGAAATTCAGTATTATAATAGTAATACTGATCATATATTTTATTCTGTGTTTTGGATTTTGTTGCTCCATGAAACAAGTTGAAACAATAAACAGTCTATTTGTAGTTCAAAAAATATCTCTGCAGCTAAATTTAATTAGTGTGTTTTTCATGATGACCAGAAATAGGAAGAAAGGTAACAGGCCTATTAACACTTTGAATTTAGGTATTTTTGAGCCATCCTTTCATGAAATACAGCCTTTTATATTATTTGAATAAAGTGATGTTTGCAACTGTATCTGTTTTGTTTTTTGTTTTTTTTTAAATTCGACACTTTGACACCCCAATGTGACAAGTGCAGTAAAACCTTAATTATGTAGTTCATGTGTAAGTACCATGCAAGTACACAGTGGTACTACACTGGAGCATTGAGCAGATTTTAAAATATCTTTCTTTACTGTATGATTACAGCTGAGAAACTCAAGAAAACTGACATTACAATGTAAGTATTGTGTGCTTGCACAGCTGGGTTACCCAGAAAACCCATACTATGTAATGTATTCTGTAAGGAAAGGTGGAACACTATACTCATCATTTGGAAAAGCTATGGATCATGTATATTATAGACTGATAATTACATCTCCAACAGTTTTTTATGTAGGATGGGAGAGGCCAGATAATATCAATAGTGGGTGTTGAGGACAAAATTCTGTCTGCTCTGGTGCTCGCATGCTCTTTAATGAAGCAATAGGAGAAGATTTTGAAGTTTCTCTCAATCAGCTTTATTTTATTTTATTACAGAGCTCTGGGTCTGACTTATAGTATCCCTGACAAGCAACAGAGAGTATGTCAGTTCACAAAGTCCGACAGGCTATCTGTCCCTGACCCAGTATTTTATACAGACATGACATTATGCAAAACAGGGTGTTGTTTTGGGTGGGAACATGTTGAGGATGCCGCTCCGTCCCCGTTCTGACTCCATTCCTTCGCCTACACTCCTGAGTGTAACCTGAAACTCAACACAAGGAACAAAGAAGCACACACACCCCAACCCCCATGGCCTTGATTGACTACTGTGAGGCCTGATATCGCGTTGTTTTCCTGCCTTTTCTTTTGTATCTGTGTTCCATCCTTGGGGAGACGAGACATTAGTGGTCAAGGTGACCGTCCCAAAAGGCCTCTTTGCACAACATGTATTCTGTCTCCCATACCCAATATTTGTTCAGGCCATCCTGTTTTCCTGCAACTCTTTCATAATTGTCTGCTGCTCTCTTACGCATATATTCCATAAGCTTTATTAATGTTTTGCTTCATCATGCATTACCCTTACACATTAACCTTTTGCTAATCGGCGAGTATATCTTTTAGCATAATATTTCTACATGGGTTACTAAGTGTGCAAGACATGCAGTGTCTGCATGCCTCGGGTTACAGGCTCCTAAAGGAGTAGATACAGAGCATACTGTCCCTGCACACTTATTTCTTTGGTAAATTTTTTTAGCTACATAGAAGAAAAGGCTAACCTGCTTTTACCGCATATTTTGCTGTGGACGCATGAGCAAAGTGTTAATGTATAGTGCTACCATACTATATTAATGAACGTTGTCTGGTTAAACTGTATGCGCTTTGAAAGGCATTATAATTTCAAATAATGGATATTACATACTTATAATTTCTTTGGTTTGAGTCTGATGCAGGGATTGCACCAAGTCATCTGGAGGAGGTTGTTAAAGCCCCCGCCCCCCCCAAAAAAAAAAAAAAAAAAAAAAACCTCAGAGCCTAAGATACACATGCAACAAGAATTCTACATGCAGCCCTAAATAACTTATACTATTCATCACGATAAGTGGGTATGCATGATTTATGCATCTGCCAGGGTCCCTCTGTTTTACAAGTGGAGCAGTAATGAAGGCGCCTGTCTGGCTGTCTGGACCAAGAAGTGTTTATCTACTTGCGGTTGTATGTGTAAGATAGAGTACATCTAACCAACCGTGGTGTTGAGCAGGCAACTGCTACCTACCAGGCCATGCCTTTTCTGACTAAAGCTTGGGTTTTTTGGGTGGAAATCTGATGTTGACGTTTGTCCAAACCTAGATTTACCTTCACCTAATGTCAATGCAGCAACACAGACTAGCCGTAGGCATTGTGATTGGCCAGTATGCATAATCTCTGGACAAAGTTAAACGTAAGTGTGTACTGTAATATTTTTTTAGGAATTAGGAAGTGTGGTTATAGACCTTAGCATTTCAGCTTTTCTGAATGTGTTTCGTTTTTTATTATGAAGGTATTATTTATATTCTAGTCTCAGAAGAGTCCCTATGACCAAACTCGGCCAAGTCTACGCCGGTGCGGCCTGTGGCACCAGAGAGAAGGTTCAAGGCTAGTTTTTTCTGTCCCCAAACCTCTGTCTGTCAGACCCTTCCAAGTGGGATAGTACACATCCCAACAGTATCCCAACAGTAGGATACTTGCATCATACCTACTGTGGGAACCCATATATTTTCATGTCTTAATAAACAAAATAAAAATTAAAAAAACATAAACTGTCAAATAAAGACTACTATGGTTCTTAAATTTTAATTTTTTTTTATCAAAATAAAATACTACAGGCGAAAGTTGCAATATATATTTTTATTTATTTGTGTGCTCATATGGAGCCGGGAGGGGCCGACAGCACGAGTCAACCTGGAAACAACACCTTATTTGGTGCAGCACCACGGACAGTAGCCCAGGGCCAGTTACCTGCCAGGGGTGCAGCACCATGGACACTGCCGTCCTCTGATTGCCCACACTCACCTGGTCAGAGAAGTAGGGGGTGGGACAAAGAAGTTGGCTGCAGCATGCTCACCTCTCTGCATTTAAATTGTTAAAAAAAAATTGTTTAAAAAACTAAACGACTAACTTTATACAGAAGCAGGGGTTGTCCTGTGATGGTCTTTGAAGTTCTAAGATAATCCCCTTAAGGGATAGATGATAAATCAGTTTCAGCATTCCCAGCTGAGCGCTCTCACAATCTATCGGGGGGATGTTGTTCTGCAATTGAGGTAAGAGTTTTGCCACCTTCATCATGCTTATTAGTATGTAATTTTTTTATTGTGCTTAATAACTTGTTGCTTCTTGGAACTGCTCTTAGAATCACTTGGACACGTCCCTGACGTCAAAATAAATTAAACAATTAGATGATATGCAGATGATGCGAGAGAAAAGAGCAGATGCTAGTGACTATGCTGGGAGAGTGGACGGAGTGGTGAACGAGTGTGCTGGGAGAGTGGGACGGAGTGGTGAACGAGCGTGCTGGGAGAGTGGGCGGAGTGGTGAACATGTGTGCTGGGGGAGTGGGATGGAGTGGTGAACGAGTGTGCTGGGAGAGTGGGCGGAGTGGTGAACGAGTGTGCTGGGAGAGTGGGAGGGAGTGGTGAACGAGTGTGCTGGGAGAGTGCCTATGTCCAAAATAAATATTTATTTGCTATTATTGCTATATTTAATCATATCTTTATTATTTGCTTTTATATAATTCCAGTGTTTCCTTGTTAATTAAATATCAATGCTGATTTTGCTCTTTAAATTTTTAAACCAACTATGCTGGTGACCTGTTACTTGGTAGTCTTCCAGAGTGATAAAAGGAGTACGTGGGAGAAGCTTTTTTCTGTTCCAAGAAAAAAATTAACTACACTAGCTTATTAGAACAGACAAACAGCTAATTTGTGTGGTACTCTGTGTGCACTCCTTCCTGGAGTCAGCAGATTTTCTGAGCGAGTGTCTGGTGTGCTCTATTACCATGCATCGCTTTGTGTCCCTGAGTCCTTCTGAATCCTGCCATTAAAAATGGGTGGGGGTGTTACATGGACAGGCTGTTGAGTTCAGTTATGACACAATAGTTACTTTATAATAGAAAACATTGGTCAATGACTTAAAGTGATCTATCTCTAAGCAATTCTTGACATTTAACAAAAGTGAGAAAATGATACTGACTGAAAGAAGGCAATGTCTCCCGATTGGATTGGTTGGTTAAAGTACAATATGCTTGGTTTATTTTTACTTTACACTGTATACATTTAACTGACATGTGTACATGTTATTTGGCACCCACATTTCATTGGATCCATCAACATTTCTTCATCTGCTTTCTCTATATAAACATTCCACAGGCTGAAGCCCTCAATGCATTTCAGCCTGTTCAATAGGATCACAGAACAGAAAACACATTTCAGAATAATTACTTTACTATTACCGCTGTGACTATTCAACAGGGTAGAATGCATATTACACTCATGTAGAAGCTGAAAAGATTTACCATATTGTTACTGCAAGGTGAAGTGAGCTATAGCCCATTCAAAATATCTAATTACCGATAATACATTTAGAAATCAGCTGTGAAAAATGTTTATATTTCTTTTATATCCATGGAATACCCTTATTACAGTAGTATTTTTTTTTCTGAATGTTATACCTCTAGGAGGGCATGAAACATTATGCTGTTTTCAGAAGAAAAGGCTTTGATTTGGTTTTAAAAAACCTACAAAAATACCATTGGGTGTTGGAAGTATGCGGGAGATTATATATTTACATTACATACTATTAGGAATTCTTCACAAAGGATTCAATTTGGAACAATTAGACCCCTTCACGACTCGAGATGATGATGATGAGTTAAAGGGCAGTTTATTGAATAAGAAAATGGTACAAAACTCCAGACTAACAAAATACAAAGCAGATTACAGCTGTGAGCAATTACTTAATTTACTTTATTCATTATTTTATCTGAAATGGATAGGTACCGAATATCTACAAGACTAACCACAACTTTCCATTGTTTTTCTGAAAGTAGTTATTGGTGTGGGGGTCCTCTTATTTGTGATTTATCTTACAAAGAATAATATGTGGTGATTTATTAGAGATTCAGGTACTCTATATGGACAAAAGTATTGGGCCACACCTCTTAATCATTGAATTCAGGTCTTTCTTTCAGTCCCATTGCCACAGGTGTATAAAATCAAGCACCTAGCAATGCAGTCTGCCATTACAAACATTTGGAAAAAAATGGAATTAACATCAGCACAAAAACTGTGCCGGGAGCTTCATGGCATGGGTTTCCAGGGTCGAGCAGCTGTATGCAAGCCTTACATCCCCGAGCACAATGCCAAGCGTCGGATGGACTGGTGTAAAGCACGTCACCACTGGACTCTGGAGCAGTGGAAACGTGTTCTGTGGAATGACGAATCACGCTTCTCTGTCTGGCAGTCTGATGGACAAGTCTGGGTTTGGCGAATGCCAGGAGAACATTTCCTGCCTGACTGCATTGTGCCAAC
>JAOYSI010018987.1:0-28853 GCA_025775065.1 Hiodon alosoides
ATATTCAATATATAAACATCTGTCAAATGTTTCGTGGTAGAATAAAAAAAAAATTGCACAAAGGCTGTGTTTGTGGACATCAATGTCAGCTGCTCTCTAAATCTCTCTGAATAACCCCTTTGTTCCTTTTCGGCAAAGCAAATGAGTAATGAAATTCTAATGTACTTTGGGTTTGGGCTACAGAGCTGTCTGTTGCCCTATAAAGAAAGTTCCGGAGAAATGGGGATTCTGATCCAGGGCCTGAGGGCGGCTTGCTCATTTATCGCTGGCCTTCTCTATTCATTTACTGATCTGTTCCTGACTAAGCCCATATTAGCCAGTCTGGAATATCTGGAAGACATCGACCTCAAAACACTAGGGGAAGGTAAGATACAGTGTCCCACCATGCTTGGTACAGTTGCATTTTATTCTAACATAGAAGTGACTTTGTATCATGAAGGGGGCAACGGTTAATAATGACCCAAACAATAAGTTATTTATGGTTTCTCACTTTCGTCTCTGATTCTTACCATTCGGTTGGGATTATTTTCATGTTGCTAATTTGTCATCACTAATTAAAGGCAGTTATCATTACATGTATTTATTACATGTCTATTTGCAGATGAAAGGACCTTTAAAGCCAGAACTCTGTGGGAGAAGTCTGGGGCAGTGATCATGGCGGTGCGGCGGCCTGGATGATTTTTGTGCAGAGAGGTACCACACCCCATTACACTGAGCAGAATGATTAGCGGGTCAGATACTCACACCGTCTCTACATCCTCATACCAATCGTAAGCACATGGGTCATTCAGAGGACACTGGGGTGGTGGGTTCTCATAAGAGTGGCTGGTGAAAGGCTTGTACACTAAGTGGTGCTGAGACACTAGACATGGGCTGTGCTGTCTCTGCAGGAGGCTTCTGAGCTCTCCTCTCTGAAGCCCCAGCTGGAGGAGCTTGGAGTCCCTCTGTACGCCGTGGTCAAGGAGAACATCGGCACAGAGATCCAAAACTTCAAACCACACTTCGCTGGGGAGATCTTCCTGGATGAAAAGGTTTTTCAAAAGTTTTCATTTCTCAGACCTTCTGCCTTACACTCGTCGCATGAGAGAAGGAATTCTGAGAACCAAGTAGTGCAACAAGTATCCACATAAAAAAGGGGATATGTACTGTTATGTACTGCGGGATGCCTGGCACAGACACCCAATGTATACTCATCGGAATTAATAAGCCATCAGCAAAAGTGCTTGAACACTAGGTAATGAAAATGTGAGCAGTGTGTGACAAATACCCATGCTATTTCAGCAAATAAGCTTTCTATTGATCAGGTTACACTATATTACATAATTACTAGTTTAGGTTTCCCAAGGTTGTCCACACCCTTGGTTCACAGAGCCAACGGAAGGGCAGTGTCTGTTCTCCAAACAGTATTGAAACTCCTTCAGAGACTGCAGTGTGTTCAATGCCTTGAAGCCTTTTAGGGTGAAAATCTGAAAAAATAATTGAAAATGTACATAAAAAAAGAGCTGATCACACATAACAAAAAAGAGCGGTTCTCGGTCTGATAAAAGAGTGCATTTCTCGCGCAGAGACGTTTCTACGGTCCTCGTGAATGCAAGATGGGTTTCTTGGGGTTTCTTCGTGCCGGTGTGTGGAAGAACGGGTTCCGGGCATTCCAGAAGGGTTTCCTGGGCAATGTGTATGGAGAGGGCTTCGTCCTTGGAGGGGCGTTCATCCTCGGAGCTGGAAAACAGGTGCAGTGGCATCAGTGGGTTACTTAATATGCTCGTTATAATTCATACACCCACTGATCCCAGGTACGTCTATGACAATTTGACACTTGAGACCTCGATCGTTACGAACATGAACTGCTGCATAGTACCACGTCATGTTGAGAGGGTTTTGTTGAAAAAGGGACAATCAATAAAACCCAGATCTATCCTTTTTTCAGGGGATTCTACTGGAACACCGAGAAAAAGAGTTTGGGGATAAGGTCAACGTTCTTGCTGTTCTTAGGGCAGTAAAGAAAATTCATGCAGAATCAGAAAAATAGAAAATAGGATCTACAAGTTCAGATAAAAAAGTCTGGATTGAGACATCATGCTTAGTTTAGAGAAAAGATCGTATCCAATTTCTAAAGAGATCCAGAGAATACATGCTATTTTACAGAATTTACTAAGAGCCCAGACCCAGACAGGAATAACCCATGTTGTTTTATTCAAGGTCATGTACTGGGCAGTGCACAATAGGTACTGTGAAGGTGCTTATCCAAATTAATATGGTGTAGTTTCTGTGTAGTGACTGTGTGTGCAAATGACAATCTGTTTCTAAACTCGACGGAGAGAGCAGGTTTGATACTTATCCACGCAGTGACCGCTAACAGCACTATTTGGGCAGACAGCCTTTTCACGTGGAGGTAGGCTATGTGACTGTCATCGTCTTTGTTATCTCAAATAAACGAATTGGACTCCTTTCTGTGTCTGGTTCTTTGAATGGTCTTTTGTATCTATATATTTCTGCTAACTACATTACTGCGTCGCATTAGTTCAAAGAGACCAATTTATTTGTTCATTTTTTCAAGACTTGTATGGATTCGTGTGTTTGCGTGACAGTTCGATAATTTTAAGACGATTGGGAGCGATTAGTTTCCCTACAACTAATCGATGTATCTAGATGTAATGATTTGCCTGAAATAAATGTGGATCATTTGAAAACTACTGCTATATTGATCGTGTCGACTGAAGTTGTAGATTTGTAAGTATGACGGGAATTATTGTATTTGACCATTATATTTAGTGAAACATTATATGTCAAATGGGTCGTTTTCCCCCCTCTACTGCTAGATTGATACAAGCGTTGTGTAACTTTATTGCTGCGCGGTTGTGGTACTGAAAACAACACTATTGTCGGAAACTTGCTAAAAAAAATAACACGCGAACGCGAACCACGGTAAGCAGTAGTTTCTTGTTACATGAGTTGTTTTAACCTGCGAACTTAATGGTCTGGTATGCTGTAACTGCATCTATGTATGTCGTGTCATTACGTATTTAAAAAAAGTCATAGGTGGAGGGAGGGCTGTCCAGGTGTTTATTATTGAGTCGCTCGTTTTACGGTCAGATTAAATTTAACAGCGGTATCTGTTTGTACCACTCGTTCATTTTCCAATGCTTAGCAGCAAGTCTTATGCTAATGGTGCCTAATGTAGCGTACATCACTACCCAGAAAGGCAATGGAGGGTAAACGGCCTGTCTTTGACTCGGACACGGTCAGAGTCGACTGACAGCCATTTTCGGCTGTTGACTATATTTGTATTTGAAAAGTTTTTACATTTGTGTCAAAACATCAGATGTCAGTGTGTTTTTTTAGAACAGTACTCTGGACGATGGCCTTGACTGCAACACGGGCCTGATACTTTTGATATCTGCAGCGTCTGTGCTTAGCAATATAATATAAGCAGTATACTTAATCTTTTTCTGAGTGTTCATTTTCAGGTCACGCGCGTATTACATTGCCTGCTGTGCAGAATATACAGGGGACTCCAAAACAATTGTACTAATATAAATATCAGAGGACGGATTGTAGCATTCTATTACACAATGAAAATCACACTGACCGAACATTGTTATCTGTACGCGGACTATCCAGCCTGGGCTGTAGCTTAATAGTAATAATAATTTTTTTTTTTTTTTTTACAATACTTCTGATTTATTTCTGGGGGCTATGTATTGGTCCTACTTATTCAAGAGTTAAAAACATTAACCTGTCTCAATCACACAATTCTCATGTTCATTGGCCTCATTTAAACAATACAATCTGCTGTATAAAGGTCACGAAGGGGGCTTTATCGTACCGTCTAATCTGTTCCATTCTCATTGGTACTTAGCTGTTTTCTTTAATCTGATTGGCTACTTGTTTTGCCTCCCGCTGCATTACTTGATTTTATGTTTGCTGCAAAGTTCGTAGTGCTGAAAAATGAAAATACATTTTTTTTTCAAGGCAAGTTATACTTAAAACCAAATGGAAAATTTTTGCAATGCATTCCAGAATTACTGTCGACACACACACACACCGTAAACAAAGAACATATTTAGCATGAATGGAATTTCTCAGGGGGGTAGCACAATGACTCTGCATTTTGTGGTGGCGCCTGGTCATTTTCTGTGTGAACTTGTAAATTCCAAAGATCTAAAGATTTTCAGGTTTGGTGGATTGCCCTGTGTGTGGCTAACAGGAATTTGTTGCAATGGATTCATATAAAGCCTATAGACAACTTCCCAAATGGCTCAGTCGGCGGAGGCGCCCGGACGAGTGCAGCCCTATGAGCCGGAGTCTGAATCCAGCAAATTGTAACTGGGAGAGCACTGCGGTAGCACACTATTGGCAGAGCGCAGCCCAAAGTCGGAAAGAAGACTGGCTTATAGGCTCTTTGATTGGAGGAGCCTAGTCATACTTCCTAAACCTCCCCATGTGAGGCAGGGGGATTTGTGAAGACAAGCTAAGATTCAGTAACACAAAAGGCAATTCAAAATGGGGGCGAAAAATATTAAATTTCAATTTCAAAATAGACACAGCCAAGAATGTGTCCTGCAATGGATGCACCCTGCCTCATGCCCTAGGTCTATCAAGTTAGGCTCTGGTGCACCGTGACCCTGAATTAATTTTTTTGTTTTTCTCTAGAGACCACTCAGGGTACCATCTAATTTGACCAAGATACAAAGACCAGCTGTGGTGGTTTTGCAAGAAACTGCAGCAATGGCCCTCGTAAAGTTTGCATCCAAGAACTATGCAACATTGTGGATCAGAGCCAATCACAGCCCCCAAGCTGGTTTGCCACCAATTAATGCGTTGACTTGTGTCAGGTCCTGTCCAGTTCCCCTCAAGGAACTTCTTGCAGACATTCCTGTTTACATACACTGCAGCTCTGGCAACGCTGGCAATATCTGGTCGGTGAGATCCGAGGAGCCTCTCCCTGTTTTCCAGGACCTTGCTAACATCTCTGACCAATGTGCGAAGCCCCTCAGCCCTGGTAGCGTCTTTAGGGTCAAACAGAATCCTCCCAAAGATGAACACCTTGTGAAGAACCTCCTAAAAAAGGTCCCTGGGGGTCATCCCCCTTCTAGGTCACGGTTGTTTTCTCAGAGCATCCACAGTGGTCTTGGTAGGAGTGGATACAGGATGTTGGGATCTTCTGCAGTGTGTTACTGTGGGCGTCGGGAGAGAGCTACGGAAAACATAACAACCAAATGCTCCGTTCATGAACAGAAAGGAGGTATCTTATCCGGGCCATGTGGCCCAGTCACTCCTGTCTATCAAAAATAATTGGAAAATTCTTCTGATCCATTTTCTCATTTTTAAATGATTGATTTGCTGTTGTTTTCATTACTATTAGATGAGGTTGAGCTTACTGTTACTCATACAAGGGAACTAACTATACTGGGATGCATTTGCTTTGGATTTATTAATATCATCATTTTTTTCTGGGGAAAGCAAGGAGGTCTGTGCCAAAAATCCATTTAAGAAGGAGAATAAGGGCAGCTTTCATCCAGGGAAACGCACTACCGTTGGTCATGTAATATTGAACTTTGTATCATGTGTTTTTCCCCTAATCTAATGTCAAAGTGATTGGAAAGAGAGCAAGCATTTCCTAAAACGGTATCATAAACGTATCTGATGCTCAAAATTGGCATTTCCCTTATCCACCCAAATATTCCGCTGTGTTGGCCAAGATGGTTACATCCAGAATGTGTCTTTTAATTGGTGCATTTGGGTTTGTGTCGCAGCACTGTCATTTATCCTGGAGGGAGAGTTCTTGACCATGGGAATGTGTCTTTTAATTGGTGCATTTGGGTTTGTGTCGCAGCACTGACATTTATCCTGGAGGGAGAGTTCTTGACCATGGGAATGTGGTCGCTGAGTATTGGTGCAGTTGGAGCAGCCATTGCTGGCATCTTCCTCGCCAACACTGACATGTTTTTGACCCAACCAGCACAGGCCACTATGGATTACCTGGAGGACAGTGACCTGAAGACCATAGGAGATGGTGAGCACTGAATCAGCCCTTCAGGCTGCTAGTTCTTTGGGTGTGTTTACTGATGTCTAGTAAACTGTGCAGTCAACCACCTTGACACAGATGCACCTTCTGTGGAGAGTGAGACGCATACTGATTCTGTATTACCTGCTTACCTTACACATTGGTTTATGGAGAAACGTGAAGACTGAAACGATTGCGTTTGCCTTGACACAACCTATTGCTCCTGATTGAATTTCCCCATCATGTAGCTTAAATGTTGCTTTAAATGTCCATGCAGATGAAAAAACCTTTAAAGCCAGGACTCTGTGGGAGAAGTCTGGGGCAGTGATCATGGCGGTGCGGCGGCCTGGATGATTTTTGTGCAGAGAGGTACCACACCCCATTACACTGAGCAGAATGATTAGCGGGTCAGATACTCACACCGTCTCTACATCCTCATACCAATCGTAAGCACATGGGTCATTCAGAGGACACTGGGGTGGTGGGTTCTCATAAGAGTGGCTGGTGAAAGGCTTGTACACTAAGTGGTGCTGAGACACTAGACATGGGCTGTGCTGTCTCTGCAGGAGGCTTCTGAGCTCTCCTCTCTGAAGCCCCAGCTGGAGGAGCTCGGAGTCCCTCTGTACGCCGTGGTCAAGGAGAACATCGGCACAGAGATCCAGGACTTCAGACCATACTTCGCTGGGGAGATCTTTCTGGATGAGAAGGTCAGAGGGTTGCTCACTATCTATTATACATTACACTTTTGTTTGGAGTTGGGAATGTCCTTTTCACTTTGATCATCAATGTTTACAAAGTGTGTGGCTAAGAAGTTAGCTTGGGGTAAATTATTTAAAATTCCAGGATATGCCTGTACCTCAAGGTTTCAGCCACAGTTTGAAAATTCAGATATGGAATTGCCATTTTGGTGTTTTTGCAGCAATGTTTCTACGGACCGCAGCGGAGGAGAATGGGCGGTTTGGGCTTCGTTCGGCTGGGGGTGTGGCAGAACATCATGAGAGCCTGGAAGGCGGGGCATAAGGGCAACATGATCGGAGAGGGCTTTGTCCTTGGAGGGGTGTTTGTCATTGGAGCAGGGAAGCAGGTGAAGAAATAACATCACTCCATCTGTCAGCAATAACTGATTAAAAGAAAAACTGAACCGTTTCCTATTATAACTAAAGTTTGAAACATTTAAATGGTTTTTAGCAAAAAATTGATTTTTCAGTATAGCTCTGTAACCCAAATTTGAGATTTAAGAGAATTTGCTTTACTACGAATGCTGAGTGCATTTTTCTGTCCAGGGTGTTCTGTTGGAACATTTGGAGAAGGAGTTTGGAGACAAAGTCAACCCGACATCTGTGCTGGAGGCCGCAAAGAAAATCCAGATGGAGAAATAGATAAGTTTGGTGCTAGAAACACATGAACTGAGCCAATCTGTCCACACTCTGTGGTTGCATGTGTGAACCCAGAAATTCTAGAAATTACATTTAAAAACTATTTTCAGTTATGTGAAATATATTCAAGGAAGAATTCCCTGTACTTTCCAGGAATGCATCATGTACTGTAATAGACTGTGAAATCAAATGGTGAGGATGGGGGTGGGGTATTTACTGTATTTTCAAATTTACTGTATTTTGCATTACATGCATTATGTTGGACTTGATTTTTCTGCTGCTTGTTACTCAAGTGTCTGGTTGCATGGTAACATGCTCCCATAAGGTTCCTAAGAAGCATCTGTGTATCTATCATGAGGCTCCTGTTGCCATGCTAATGTACTGCTGCTGTGTGTGCCAATGACAACCTGTGCCTAAAGTCTACTGGTTCAGGTTTGATGCCTACACTCACAGCTGTCAACAGCTAGCCTTTGGGCACGCAGGTGTTAATACCATCCACAATAAACACCATTCATCCCTCATCACACCGTCCCATGTGGTTTCTTGTTTCAACTACATCTCACAAGGTTCTTCATAAAAAAGAACTGTGATACTTTGGAATGAAGATAAAGAAATCACCGTAGAGAAATTATGAGCCTGTTGTGAATTACACAACTGGAAAAATGAAACCTAAAACCAGTGATTACTGGGTCAGAACACAGGCCTAGTCGCTAGCCGTTATCTTTATTGTGCCCCCCCCAAAAAAGTTTAAAGTAATAGGAAGTCATGAGACCTCTAGGCATCCACACCTATTTCCAGGCATTGGGGGACACTGGGTGCCAGTTTGGAGGGAGCCAATGCTGTTGTACGCCCCTCTGTCCGCCTCTGCCCGGTCACCAAGACACAGAATGGGCTGCCCAAATCCATTTACTAATTTTAAAAATGATTCCATGTCTTGTAGAGCAATCCTTTAACAGCCCATACCATGAATACTTAAAGAGGGCCCAGTTACCAAGGTAAAGGTACGAAGGAAACAAGCCAACAGAGAGAGGAGGGTGATGAGAGCAGAGAAAGAAAAATAAAGCCTATTACCCAATTAACTTCCTGTCATCAATGTCTTTTTGTGTGCTTGCCCAACCATACTTATTTTAATTATAAAAACAAATTACTGTCTAAGAAAGAAAACCTAAATTTAAATTGTTGTTTGAAGCAACTGCTTAATTGAGCAATTGTTGACTAATGACTAAGTATTCTTTTCCCATGCATAAAGAAAAGGGGGGGGGGAAAATAATTTCATCACGTTTTATTCAATTGTTCACCTCAGTAAAACCACATCTTTACATAGCTTTGACAACATCCGCAGCTTACTACCAAATGTATGCCAAAGAAGAGAAAACACAAAAAGGATACAAGTACAGATCACCAAACTTTTAAATCACCAATCATTCTTGTTTTTCAGGGATGTTCTCCTCTGATTTGCATATTTGTTTGACTTGACTAATACACATCACTACACGCTGCTGTAATCAGATTCTAATTAGCGTTATGTATCAGTTATACATTAAATTACAATCAACTTATGTCATTTATTTGCAATCAATTGTATTAAACTTGCATTTAACCTCCTAATAGCAACACAAATACTTAAAATAACCTACTTTAAAACACTGTCTTAGCCAACCCTGTGAGATGAAACCAGACCATCCAGTGAAGCATGAGTAGTTTACCGTAGCCATCATTCGCCTTTAAATTAAACACGCACAGGACACAAAACAGGCAGAGCATTGACTAAGACAGGATGGAAGCCACGAGTCTTTACCAAGAAAAACCGAAGAAGAGGAGTCACAGTCGTGAAGCCATGGCAACACATGCAGCGGAATGACGCTGTGGAGTGGTACGGTCCTGCAGTGCAGCTACAAGGTCGACTCCTCCCTAAAACTGAGTGGTACTGTCCTGTAGTGCAGCTACAAGGTCGACTCCTCCCTAAAACTGGGTGGTACTGTCAAAAACTTTGTAAATGCGTTATACTGACAACTATAAATATGTTTTTTTAAGGGCGGAAATAAATGGAATTACTGAATAAAACACCCGTTTCATAATAGAAAAATCTGTAAATATAATTTATGCACAGGTATACGCCGAACTTCTTTAGAGCACTCATACCGTACATTCTGCTTGCCAATGCTCATCTGTTCTGATAAACTGGAATTATAATCATGAAGGGCATCCGCTCCATACCTGAGCTTTTGGGCTGGTTGGATGACGACTGGATGATTGTTTTTTTTTTACAATTGGTTGGATGTCAACGATATTTACAGGCCATTAGTTTAACAGATTTTACCTTAAATGTATATTTATCTGCCAGATCATGTGGGCGACACGAACCACATGATCCCTCACAAAATTTAAAGGTGCCGCGATGATCGCATATTACTTCATATTCACTACGCATGACCTCAAAATTACCACCGACTAAATTACCAACTCTAAATGACCGCATAAAGACACAGATGTTTCAGAAATGCTGCTGCCCAGCCTGTATGCAAATTTGTGCTAGCGGTGGATTCAAGTAATTCGGCATCCCATTTCCCTAGATATGCAACAGGTCATTTTATGATTTATTACATGTCATGTGGAGTTAAATTCGGTGATAAAATGTGCACTCGCTGTTGAGAAACCATTTTTTGTGCTTATGCTCACTTATCTTCCTGCACCCACAGTGCGTTGGCCGTAGTGCGTCAGCAACACATCAAAGCACAGCACCCGGCCGTGTTCAGCTCCTCCCGGTGTGCTCAGGAAGACGAGCAGAAACATTCCCATTTATACATTCCTCTTTGGCCCAGTCATCTTTAAGGCTAAATTTAATTAATTCCGTATTTTTGGATACACCCCGACGGTCAAATCATTATGTGAGCTCTACGCTATCCGCGTTGCTGGCTAGACTGTAGCAGCATTACAGGGGCTGCTTACAAAACTTTACTCAATGAACAAAGGCCTTTAACCAGGGCTAGGGCAGATTGGAAAACGTGCACTATTAATGGGCAAGGAAAGAAAACACAGCGCTCGACTGGTCTCTCTGTAATACAGACAACTGTAGAATGTCAGTGTAGAATACTTTGTGGTCATTAATGCAATTGGTTTCTGGAAATGGAACTGAATCTGGGTCACAACCAACAAGGCAGAACTGCGAAGAGGTTCATGATGATGAAGACACTGTCTCCATCACCTAATTAGCCAGGACGAGAAAAAAAAAAAAAAAAAAAAAAAAAAAAAAAAAAAAAAAAAAAAAAAAAAAAAAAATCTCTTAGTTTGGGACTAAACTAAACTGAAACTAAAAACTAATCACTAATGTAACCCTGGGACTAAACTAAACTAAAAATACAAAACTAACCACTAATGTACCCTGGGAACATTAGCGTTTGAAAAAACGAAACACAACATGGACCTGAGAGATGTAGTCATATCAAACATTCAGACGGGTTAAAAAATGTGTGCACATATATTTTGCCCTTCATGTTGTGCCCACTAAACTGACCGTGCAGCGGTCCAACAGATGTGCAATCTGCCCCACCCTCCATGCCTCTGGTCCAGAGCCTCTACAAGCCCTTGTTGAAGTAAACTGTGGTGGTGTGGGGGCTGTCTTGGGCAATCCGCTCCTGCAAGCCTGGCTCCAGACTGCTCACTTTCATGGAGCTGGAACAGGAATAGAAAACACAGCCACAGGGAGAAAAAGGAAGGAGCACAGGGACCAGAACAAAGACCACAAAAGGAAATAGCACAGAGACAGGAAGCAGAGGCCACAGAGACAGGAAGCAGAGGCACATGTTCATTTGTCGATCTGTTTCATGAAATAAACTGAATTTAAAATAAATGGTGTTCCGTTATTTCTTTCTGAAACTGACCTTTTCTGCGGGAACAGGGCACAGCACAATGGAGTGGCGAACACCAGGCTGGAAGCGAAGAGAACAGTGTAAAGCCTCATGTCTGAGGAGACCAATGGAAATGCTGGTTGATAGTACTGATGTGCTGCCCCATTCTGGAGAGCCAAGCTTTGTTTGGGTACTCACCACAGTCCCACAAGTCCCACCTGCACAGGGGCGTTGAGCACAGGGAACCGCTGTGGGTGAGAGGAAAAGTAGCGATGTCACATGACCTTTAAAAAAGAAGTCAGTTTGTCTCATGGACATATTCCACCTGAGCGCTACACATTCCCCCCACAAAGGAACACACTATCCAGAGAGACAACAGTAACATACAGCACAGTGGACAAACACGGACGCCGTTCATCGTTGTCTTCTTACCTTCATGAAGGCTTTCTTTTCCAGGGCGTTCATGATGACAGGAGGAATGGCTTTGGAAAATTAAAAGTTAATTACTAATTCCAAAGTGGACTGAAGTACAACCAGTCTACATCCAGCGTTACTGCTTGCAAAAATTGTCGGGCGTCTGCATCTTTATTAGGGATGAAAACAGTCCTGGCAGGTTCTGAAGCCACAGCCTAATTCCAGAACCCAGAATAGTTCACACACACACACACTTTGGGTCAGCCCTTACCCATGGCTGGCACTGCCATGCCGATCCGAGAAACCACCACCTGGACGATGGCCTGCCGGGCCGCCGTAGAAGACTCCCCTAACCGGTTCCCCTCCTCATCGGTCACAGGGATCCCGTACTTCAGCTCCCTGAAAAGGAAGAGGGGGCGGGGAAGGGTCAGTGCCGTCACAGCTCCGCAGACTTCAGGGCTGCGGTATTTGTTGGTCGATCGCTTGTGCCTTAAAATTGTCTTTCATAATTTAATGAACCAAGTTATCAATGTTCCCCATCTTTTCCTTTGGGTAGAGAGTTCCCATTAAGAAATGTTTCAATGGCTTGGTGTCTTTCTGCACCACGGCAGGAATGTAACAGCGTTGTCCGTTTTTTCTGCATTCTGAAAACCTAATTGGGTGTGGTGCGCTGCACGCAAGGTGCAAGTGTCCGAACTGAAGCAGGGGGATGGGTTAGCAAAGCCCTCCTCACCTCTGCCTCATGAATGGGATGTTGATGCAGTTGGCTGCCGCCACAGCAGCAAAGGGCACAAACCGACTCATTATGGCTGGCAGACGCTGGAGAGAGAATTTTCAACGGTTTACCAGGCATATGTCACCCCTTATTATCCCAAGCTACAGTCACACATGACACTGAGCAACTACATTAAACCAACTTAAGGCTTACTTTGTCACATTCACCGTAAAAACCATATTACAACACACAGTGAGGACATGTTGTATACCACACAATATGCATAATCACTAAACTAAATAATCTAGGGTAAAGAACTGAGGACACCTGGTATATTTTGGCATTACAGGCTTTGAATACAACAATCATGGTCAGAAGGTTGGCAGCAAAGTCTAGAGCAACACATGGTAGAGCACCATGAGGGAGACTCCCGCTAAGAGTGGACTGCTTGTGTGGCGTTTTTGGGCAGGGCGCACCAATCCTGCTCAGTACCTTGGCGAGGGACTTGAGCCCCAATGCTGTGACAACAGCTCCTGTTGTAGCACTGATGTACGCCACGCCCAGCTGACTGAAGAAAAAAAGTAATGGAAAACACATCAATGAATCTCCATCAGGGAACACATGATTGACTCCATCAGGACCATCATAGTACAGCCTAGGTATCAGGCAACTGCCATCTGTCCATCCCAGCATGAGAACCATGCATTCACTGGGGATTACTCAACATCGTCACCCTGAAATGTACTTTAGTTACCCCCCGTTTTCCTGGCTGTGTATACTTGTGTGTCGCTCTGCGTCCAAGACGGGAATTCGCATTCATCAGAAACTACTGCCCTCAAAAGGTCCCGCCTCCAAAAATCACAAATTTTTAAAGGCGTGATCTTACTTCACTGTGAGGGGCGCATCCCCACTGCGGTTGGTGTAGTTCACAACAGCGTTGAAAGACTGGTTGACCCACTGCCAGAATACCACAGCTGGAGTCGTCCTGCAGGGGGCAACAGAGAGAGGTGAAAAGATAAAGGCTATGTCCCAATCTGAAGTGAAGGGCGTCCTGATTCCAGGCATCTTCTGAGGTCCCAAAGACGTTCCCAAAGGGACTAACATTTTTATACTTTACAGGAAGAAATTTGAGACCCTAGTTTTTCTTCTTGGTGTGTTACGGCATGAGACCATAGTAAGGGTTTTCAAATCTAGAAGGAAAAAAATAAAACCTCACCTGTAAAAGGTAAGCATGCAGCCAGTGATGGTCATGTTCATGGGCACCTGTGCGGACATCCGTCCAACCAGGAGCATCTTCTCCCCGGTATCCGGGTGGAAGGCAGAGTCGTAAATGTACTTGGCCCTCCACAGCTGGTCCTCCGTGAGACCAGGCTGCAACACCCCCTTCCTGTCCCAAGGTCCGCCAGTCAGTCGTCAGACCCACCAGACTCGCCTAACACTGAACACTACTTACTACCACATTAGTGAAAACTTTAACACTATTAGATCTCCTTATTATACTAACTTATTACTTAATATTACTTATTAACAAGACTATGTCTTTACATTAAGATAATGCTACTTTAAATATAACCTTGATTGACAACCTTTAATTTAAGAGGGGCTCCCATGTCTTTTTGTTTTTAAAAAGAAATGAGTAAGACTGTCATCCTGCCCCTCACACCTCCAATTTAATTAACTAAACTGAATTAATGTTGTCCATAGATTGAATGATTGTTCAACATAAGAGAGTGCTGCCATCTTCCCTACAGCAAATCACAGCCAATTGCCCTCCCCTCACCTGTAATTCTCCACCGTGACTCTGGCATCATCTAGGGTGACACTGGACAGGAGCACGTTTCGGGGGTCTGTCACCATGAAGAAGTGCTGAGCCCGGCCCATGAAAGTGCCCTGGTCCCAGCGCGGCTCCTTGATGTTAATGTTGAGTGACAGTTCTTCCGACATGACTGTGCTCTTTTAACGTCCACCCCAAATGCACAAACAAAGAAAGAAACACAAATAATAATGCACACACATCGTAATTGTACATGCCTATTTTAATTAGTTAAAATTGGAAAAGTTACAAATAGGGAAAACAGGGTAAATAACAGGGTTCAGCATGAACAGCCATTAATAGGACCTGCCAAAACATAGACTTTTAGGGGCACTGGTTGCAAACCCTTGGGTGGCGAGGACATTTTGTAGGGGTCTCAAGAAATGGTAAGTGGGCTAGCTAGTTAAGCTTGTAAATGTATTTTTTAATTTTTTTTAAGGATCGCCACCAACCCACTGTTACAGCTACCAAAGGCTAAAAAAAGAAACATGCCCCCCCCCTTTTTCAAGGGGATTACAAAACAATTTGAAAAAGGAAATGTTTAAACAGAGAGATAATCCACTCACTATTCTAGAATAGCACTTAAATAATTTTTCATACCTGTATAAGCTCCAAACAAGTTATGATGTAATGATTATAATCAGAATTAACAAAAAGCTCTAAAAGCTGCATTTAGACTCCAAACTGCTTCTCATTTCACTGCTGTGAGAGTATCAGGGCCTAAGACAGAGGTCAAGAGATTATCCATTCGCTTTAGCCTTTTAAAAATTACGCAGGACCATGAAAATGTGTAACTCAAGGTAACCAAAAAAACAACAGTTATCTTCCAGTGTGAAATACACATGCATACAAGGCAGAAAATATCACATGGTCAGCCAAGGTCAGCTGAAAGCCTTCACTAAAGAATCACTCTAATACGACTAATTTCTTCATTCAAATATAGCCCTATTTGTTATTTGAAAATTATAACCATGTGTTAAAGCTCTTAGGATGTGGGGGCCAGCAAAACAAACACAAAAAAAACCAAGACAAAATTAAGAGTATGAATTGTAAAGGTATATCAAAGGTGAGAGACTGACATAACTGCAGGCTCAGTGAGGGACAGAAATAGCAAGAATACAGACCACTGGGCCTGAGGGACCACTTCTGCTCTGGTAGCCTTTGCAGAATTTCCTTGATCACACCACAAAAAATACAATAAAAAGCAAATCTATAAAAGAAAAAAAGGAACAAAATGGCAATCTGCGAGGGCTTCAAGACATCGTTATCGGCCACCCAAACGAAAGTGAAAGTTAAAATGTTCAGAAGAGTGCAATTGGAAAGTGACAGTCTTAATGCAGGGGTATTCAATTATTTTTTTGTTAATGTCAAAATTTCTTGGTCAGGCTGTATTCAAGGCCGAGAAGCAGTGTCCCTGTTTAATACAATGCTGTAAATCAGCAACATATCCCATTCCTTGTTCATTTATTGATTAAAGCGATTCTAGCGTCTAGGGAGGAGTCAGCCCTTCCACCCTGGATTACATCCTTTTTTTAATTAAATGTATGACTTTGGCTTGCCTGTTAGCATAGCTATGTAAACCACGTACATTTCACAAATGCAGTGATATTCAACGCTATGCACAAAAACCTAGTTTGGCATTATTGAACGTAAAAACAAAAAACAAAAAAACAATTAGCAATATTTCTCCTTAGTCTTCGCAATCATTCGTCGTTGAACATTGGTAGTGCAAGATGAAAAATATTGTAGCTATATGTACGGGCGAGTACATGTTGGTCGCCAAGACATGACTGTGGAGATGACAAGGACCGCTTCTGCTGTAGGTGTGGCTACTGGCTAGCTAGCTACATTTATGCTAAAATGAGAAACGACTAATCACTTCACTAATGTTTTATACATTGATTAATATACAAATGGTTGATCAACCATAACATTCACAGCACCTGGTTTGATGCCGTTTCTAACCACATTCTGGAGTCTACATAGCTAACAATAAACATTAAAAAATGACTAGACATAGTAAATGTTTGCCTTCATTTATCTGGGCAGTTGGCTGACATTTAGCTTAGCCTCTGAGCCATGAATTTAGCGCCCAGTTAAAAAATTACAGCTCGACACAAACGTCCATTTAATGCGAAGAGTCATGGATGAATCAATGACAGACGCACGCGCCATTCCAATACCTAAACGTACCTGGATTCCAATGTCCACCTCGGTAACAATCCGAACTTTACCCCTTTAAAACTCGTAAACTTGTGACCTCTGAATGATAACACCGACCAAAGAACACGTTCCAGTCTAACTACCTTGACGGCTAGCCAATCTGTCAGTTAGTAGTTGTTGTTTACGCCGGGACAAATCGAGAGAGTGTCTGTTATTATACAGCAGGTTTGTTGCTAAATTTACCACTGGTGGATTGGCTAAGTAGACTGGGCGTAGAAGAAATTCGCATTACGATTGGTTAGTCAATATTTGCTTCCTGTTTGTGGGATTATACCACTCAACGTCATAGAATTTAAAATTGAATTCTTGAGGGTAAGTAAAGGGCAGTGGAACACGTCAGATGCATTCAGTGAAATCTGAGAAAGCAGCCATTCTGCCCGTATTTCTAACAAATATAACAAAGCATACAACATTTTATTGAGACTCATAATTGCACGTTATGTTAATATTTATTAAGTAGATTTTCACTACCATACACCATACCCGAACACGTAAAGGGTGACAGGCTAGAAGAACAAAATGTAATTAACATCTTAAATAAATGGAAACGTTGAAATAAACATGTAAAGTAGTTATATATAGATATATACTCGTCTGTAGTTATATATAAATAATTTCACACTTGCACTGCTTGTTAATGCTCTAGTAGATACCTATTAAATCACTTGAACTAGGACACGTGTCAAACTCCCCTGTGAACGTCAAGAGAATATGTATGTATGCAATATACCGTCAGTGACCGAAAACCGACAAGACGAGACGAGAGGTTGCAAAACATACGTTTCAACTGAAAAAGGCTACAACCGCACTTTCAATAAACTTTTAATTCACATTTAGTACTAAATATAATGATTATTAGTTTTTTGTTCGAAAAGAAAACATTTTGTTTTAAGATATATTTCAAAATCTTTCTACCAGCTGGTGGCAGTATAACATCAAATTGATCGCGAAAGCATGTAGGCCCTTACATCTGATACACATTGTAGGCCTAATTTCTTATTTTTTTCTTATATTAATACACGTTAAACAAATATGTATAAATAAAATTACGTTATGTATAACTTTTTATAACAACAACAACAACAATGGTATACTTTCTTGTTGTTGTTCTTGATTGTGTTGGCAAATGCCGAACTGAAAAGCAGATATTGGCATATTCATACGTATGAAGAGAGAAGGAAATCAAACTTAATTGTGTGATTGACTACGGGACGCACGTGTAAATTTCACTTTAACAAATCATAACATGTAAGCTATGCGGATATTTAAATATATTATTCACACTTCAATGTAAATGTTTAATGACATATTGAAAAATTATAAAATAATAAAACCAGTGTGAGTAATATTAAATTCCCGCAATGTATTCTATTCATGCCCAAGAGTTGTATAACTGCCTCGTTCTTGAGACGTCGATTGACACTCTCAAGGCCGAATGCGAAGGGGATGCCTTGTCTTAATCTTACTCACCAAAGCCAATCGGTTGTCCGGAGAGGGCGGACCTTATACGAGGCTAATATCTGCTTTTGTCCCAGGTGAGGTCATTCAGCACAACACGGAGACAGGTAATGTTATCACTATTCGTTTAGTAATTTACGGATACAATTAATTAGGTCTTTAGTTTGGATAGTTGTGCATTTGTTCAGCATTATCTTGGTTGTCTAAAGTCTAATTAAAAGGTTTTGTAGCCGTTGGGCAGTTATACTTTGGTGGCAACTTTAGAGCCTACTTGTCAGGATATTATTGCGACGTGGGTAGTTCTATATATAAATGAAACAATTTATTTCATAAACTGCTGCTGCTTTGGACATTGACATGTCACGGTCATTTTCAACACTTCGTTTCTCAATTAGCCTTAATTGGAGGCACTTTGACTTGTTTACGCGACCTGTTGCTAGAACGCTGTCCGAGGTTCTGGAAAGGATTTCAAACGTGGAAGAAAACCTTGACCTCCTTGCGACGTAATTGAGAATAAACATAAATGACGATCTGGGAATGCTAGAGCAGTTGGTGGGGGGACTCAGGATTGTAACACCGTCCGTTTTATCCGCAGTTTTATAAGCTCTCCACAACTGTAAATGTAGCCGCAACCTGTTATTATCTGACTATTACATAGTCCTTCTAATTAGCTAATGACGTGTGTTATGGTAGGTGGAATTTTTAATGTGATATTTTATTTTTTGGTAAAATGTGAATAAAAGCTCTGAACATGGATTTACATACCTCTGTCTGCCTGTTGGGCCCAGGTGCGTGAGATACCATGGAAAGTAAAATGTGGATGATTGCAAACGTAGGGGCAGATCTGCAATCATGCCGCAGTTTGACCCGCGGCGCTGGGAAACCTGTCAACGAACCAGAAGCGGCCATCGACGGTTGTCCATGTTGTCACATTTCCTCAGCTCCACGAGGCTTCCTCGCAGTTCTGAAAGGATGTGTCTGAAAACTTCCTTTTTTTGCACATACAGAGAGGATTGCATGTTTTCCCAAACCTGGATACTATTAACTTTTATAAAAATTCACTGAATGGACCAAACTGCTACTAGCAAAATTGTGTCAGGACTAATAACGCAAAAGCAGCGTTACCACTTCTTGATTTCCGAATGATGAAAAGAGAGGATGTAAAGTGTGGAACGTGCCTGACCAATAGCGTGGTTCTCCTCAGGAAGTCCTCCCACATTAGCTCCTGAGTGAGACCAGTGCCCAATCCCTCCGGCTCCCCGGCCCCAGGGCGCTTGATGAGTGACCCCGTGGAGAACGATTGCCCAACTTGCCATGGCTCACTCATCAGACTCTGCCCGCGGGGCGACGGGTGACGGGCCACCCCCCAGCGCCACAGCTGGGGGGTCACACACGGCCACACGCTACCTGCTCAAGAAGCAACACCGCCAAAGGGGCTTCCGCTCTTCCTCGCCCATGGGCCGGGTCATCCTTATCAACTCCCCCGTCGATGGTAAGCATGGTGATCGTGGAGCTGCCAAGACTGAGGTGACCCATTCCACGCTTAATCAATCTCAACTTCCACTCTGGATCCTGAATGTGTTTTGGGCATGTGCTTTTATTAATTAGAAAATGTATATATACCATATATATTTTTTTAGATGTATATTGAAGAATCCACATTATTTCTAAAATGGTGTGTAGTAGTACCTCTAAGAAGTCTAAGATCGCATAGCTAATGTTTTGCTTTGTTTGTTTTGACCCATGTGCCTGATGCCTGTGTGGCGCCCCCTGCAGGCGGTGATGACAGCGAGGACATGCACACCATCACAGTGGACAAGAGTGCAGATGGCAAACTGGGCTTCAGTGTGCGAGGGGGATCAGAGCATGGCCTCAGCATCTTTGTCAGTAAGGTTGAGGACAATAGCACTGCAGGTGAATGTGCGAGCAAACAACTTCACTCTCAGTGGCTGCCACCCCTATCGCAAAAGACATAAAATGAGGAAATGGCTTTGCTTCTCGTTTCCGGGAGTCCTGTATAAAATGTACAGCGCTGGGCGTAACTGTGAAGTAAATTCAAACATTTAACGCCTTCTAGAATTGAAGAGGAGGGTCAACTTTTCTACATTTATTTTTCAGTCTGAGACGAAATAGTTGTCTCATTGTCAGCAATCTTTTTTATTTTATTTTATTATCTATTATTTAGTATCACACTGTGTTTGTATGTGTGTGTATGTATGTGTTTTAATGCATGTGTGTTTGTGTTTGGGCGTGGGCGCTCTCAATAGAGCAGGCAGGCCTGTGCGTGGGAGACAAGTTGGTGGAGGTGAACGGGGTGAGCCTGGAGAGCATAACCATGAGTAGTGCGGTCAAGGTCCTGACGGGGAACAACCGGCTGCGTATGGTCATCCGGCGCGTGGGCAAAGTTCCTGGCATCCGCTACTCCAAGGAGAAGACCACCTGGTAAGGACGAGTTAGCGAGTTAACTTCAGTGCTCAAATCAGGCTAACACCACTAGCTCATTTTCCATTTTTTAGGAGCCCCGAGTAACAAATCGTGAGGTTAGGGGTTAGGGGGGAGTGGAATAGGGGTTTGGCAGGGCAGAGTGTGAGGGACGGTGTTTGGGTTGTCTTTCATTCTGCAGTTCTCTTGCGTGTGTGTGCGTGTGCAGGGTAGACCTGATCCACCGCAGGATGGTGGTGGAGGAGAGTGGACGGACCCCGTCTGAGGCAAGTTCGGACGGGGCACTGCGGAGAATCGTTCACCTCTACACCACCTCAGATGACTACTGCCTGGGCTTCAATATCCGGGGGGGCAAGGAGTTCGGCTTGGGCATCTACGTCTCCAAGTATGTGTCTGGGAGCGGAAGTTGGGTTAGCTGAAGTGGAGAAAGCACAGCTCTTCCGCCCTGCAATCGTTTATAAAACTGACTGTGAACCCTCACTCAAAGACACTGAAAAACTTGGCCCAGACATAACCGCAAATTTAGCTTGCTAAGTATCTATGTAAAGTGTTTTTGGGCTTTCCAGGATGTCCATTTGACACATTGCAAAATCAAACTTATGAAATGAGAAAAAAAAAACTTCTCAATCTCTACTATCTTTTTCTGCGAAAATGTTTCATCACAAGGCTTGATCCAGGGGGCCTTGCGGAGCAAAACGGCATCAAGATGGGGGATCAGATCGTGGCGGCCAATGGGATCAGTTTCGAGGACATCAGCCACAGCAGAGCTGTGGAGGTGCTTAAGAGCCACACTCACATCATGCTGACCATCAAGGTACAGCCATTGACCAGCAAATCCCGACTGAGTGGTAGGGCCGTGTGGTGCCCAATAAGCGTCAGACGTGCAGCTGAACCTGCACAACGCTGTCACAGTGGTTTTAACTGTCCAAGTGTCGCTGTCATTAATGATGTTACTTCATCACTTTTGTGAGAACTTCTCATCTTCTCCTTACATCACACTGTGACTCATAAGCCCCCCCCCCCACAACCTGTGCACATTGCTGTGATATGCCTGTTGCCATAAATTTGTTACTTCAACATCTCCCTCACTTTTATTAAAAAAATATGACTGGTTCATGACTCAGCTCCATGACTGGTTTACTTTGAGCTAGATCAACAATAGAATAAATCGACCGGGGAGTTTGTGATTTTTTTCTTATTTCTTTGACGATAGAAAACAAAACCAAACATAACATAAGAAATGACTGGGCTAAGTGGCGCCGTGCATTACTTGGTGTCCGAGTGCGTTAAACAACGGCAGCTCTCATAAAGCCCTGGAGCGAAGCTGCATAGTAAAGCAGGCAGCTGGCATTTAGCTGGGACTCTTTTGCTTGCTCACTTTACTCAGCAGGGCTCGGGTTCCAGCACGGCGAAGTAGCCCGGGGCCTGCATTATTCACCAGGCAGCGGGGATCAGGTTGAGAGCGGCAGAAAGCCTGGCTATTTTATGTGTTTGCCGGGTTCGACCCTGCCCCGCAGCACTCAGGAATCAAACACTTTTCAGATGGGTCTGGGTCACTCAGCAGGCCCAGTCCTCAGGGTTCTGTATCTCTGTGGAAGCTCTGGGACACCCTGCTGGCCGGGCCCAGGCAGGTCAGAGCCGGTACCAAGCCAGAGTACGCTGACTTTGTTTCGCCCACTTCACAATCTACTCCATCATAATTTCGCTGTGCAGCTGCAGAAACAAGGTTGTGTTTGGTCCAGTTGCCCTCTGGCCTTGATGTTCTCTCAAATTATTTTGTGACTTTAATACGGTGAAGTGTGAATAATTCGAGTGACATTTTGGAGAAATTTGTCCAGATCTGTGTTTTGTTTTGTCACTACAGGAGGCTGGGCGATATCCTGCTTACAAAGAGATGGTGGCTGAATATAGCTGGCTCAATAAATGTATGTTTCTCACTTTTCTGCTTGCTTTGCCTGGTCATTATATTTCTTATTATTTTTAAAAAAACATAATCTGTATATTTTTGTATTTTTTATTCATGCTTTTTATTACCAGTTACTATAAATTCTGTCCCACAGTCACTAAAATGGGTGTGTGTCTCCAGTTGTCTGTTCTTTCAACATTCCTTGTTGGCTTTTTCTGCCATTATCTTCCCCACACAGTGGCCAACGGCCCACAGAAGTCTTCCTCCCAGGGCTCTGACACAAACTCATCCGCCTCCTCCTTGTCCTCCGGAACGCCCATCAGCTCGCTAAGCGGCCTCTCCCAGATCATGTTTCCCTCCTGCCTGCCCTCCTTCGGCTCCGAGATGGTGGACGTCAGCATAGGCTCCGAGGAGGTGCACCAGGGGCCTAGCTACGAGCGGACGGAGATGGCCATCCAGACCGACCCACTGGAGACCGAGGCCCCGTCCAGGGCCGGCAGGGTGATGACGGCGGAGACCAGTCGCACCCTGGGCACCACCGTCCTGCTGAAGGACACGGTCATTCGGAGCACAAGCGCCGAGCGGGGTGCTCGGACCCGACGCCGGACCTTCTCCACCGGGGACCCTGCCATCGAGGTACAGGACTCCCCAAAAACGGCCGTACTGATGGCCCTCAGCAAGCCACGCCGTCCCATTCGCCGGTCCCAGAGCCACATCACCTTGTCAGGTGAGAAACACATGTTGTCTCTTCAGGCCCACGGGGGACTCTTAACTCTCCACACTCTCACATGGACAGTGGAGCATCCAACCCATCCAACCCATTTTACCCCAAGTTTAGTCTTTAAATATACAAGAAATTTTCTGACATGAAAGCAGTCTTAGTTTACCTTAGCTTTACCAGAGTGAAGGCTAGTTACCAGTTAATTTCCAAACAGTCAAACAGCAATTTGTAATACTCAACGCAGGATCCTGCTGAGTCCAAGGCATACGCAATACTGTATGTCACGGGGAACTTCAATTCCCTCATTTTTCTCTGTCTGTAGTATTTCTTTATCGGGCACATTCTTGTCTTGGTGCCGCCTGAAGGAGCCTCTCTCTGTATCTGCCTGGTCTCCCCAGAGGACAAGCAGAAGAAGAAGCAGCAGAAAGGGAAATCCGGCCACGAGGGAAGCACTCTGCACCGCTCCAAGACCTTCGTCAGCCTCCTCTTCAAGAGCGGCCGCAAGAGAGAGGCCTCCAGAGACAGGAAGGAAACGGGAGCTGGGGGAGGCAGTGGGGGGCGCTCCAGATCCAACTCCCGCTCAGGCGCAGAACGAGGTTAGGGGGGCCAAAGGCAGTCTCAGCCACCTCCTTATAATGCCGAAATTTGGTTCAGTTTGTAGGTGCACTGCGCTGCACAATTAACACTTTTACGGTCTACTCTACACTGTTATCAGTGTAACTGCTATTTTAACTCTAGCTATAAACCCATGACACAGGAAGGAGAACCACGATGCACTGATCTGATCTGGAAAAGCTAACAGTTGTTTCTCCCTAATCATAAGTTACTTTTATACCTCTATAACATTGAATGTACTAGGACAATTTAGGTTTGGCACCAGTCTAAACCACAATACCACCATAGTTTCATTCCCGACCCTAGGATTTGGACCAGCAAACACAGGGCTAGTTCCTTAAGCACCATGCCACATGCTATTGTGGTAAATGTTTCAAATCCCCAAAGTAGACTGCCTCTGACCCACATGTTTGTGCTGACAGACAAAGGTGGTGACCACAGCCTGGGACCCGGTGTGGAGATGCTGGGCGTTGTGGAGGACATGGCCCGGAAGCTTCTGAAAGAGGAGGAGGTGACAGCGGTCCTGAGACACTGCAGGAGGGTGAGGGTCTCTCATCTCATACAATCTTCTCACCGTTTTCTCCATCCTTCACTTTTCACTTCTGCTTTCATTGTAAGTGCGATCTTCTTCTGTGATTTACCTGCCTGGTTCCAATCACCCTTGAATACCCCCCACTCCATCAAGCTCTCCCCTTGATACAGTACTCAAATTGAATCTTTGCGTACATGGACAATGACTCCTTGGCGCTTTGCCACTAGATGCTGTCCGGAGAGCACTCCAATGTGGGATCCGCGGCATGTGAAGTAAATCAGGTGCCTGGTTGGAGGTCACCCAATATACTGATCCACTGCCATCTTCTGACTCACCCAAGTTCCTTTGCATTACGTCATAGAGGATCAGATAACAAAAAACAAACTGTAATGTACTGTACTAAGAATACGCCATGGTAGAGTTTCTTGAAGTAAGCGGAAAGCTAAGGCACAGAAGGCTCTGCTCAGTAGTATCCCTTTTCACTCCTCTCTCCATCCCTCACTCCTCTCTTTTGCCATCCTCAGTTTTTGGCTGAGCATGTGGTGGAAGACCTAGTGCGCCCCCTGCTGGCGCTGCTGGACAGACCCGAAAAACTGTTGCTGCTGCGGGAGATCAGGTGGGCAGTGTGGCAGGGGCAGGAGCAGGTATAAAGCAGGTATAAAGGTCACGAGCAGATCCATGGACGACTGTAAAAGCTCTGTAGAGTTCCCGCGAGACCGCGAGCAAGAGGGAACACAGCCAAATTACAGCCCCAGGAGGAATTCATGGCACGCCGTATCATCTGTGTAATTAAACTGCGGCAGCTGGAATGGTCCTCGTCACAGAACTATTGCTGATGTCCACAGAGGGCAGGCTTGTGATTTATTGTGGCAGAATTATGTCATACCCCCTCCTCCTCCCCTCTTCATTCTAGAATGCTCATCCCACCCAAAGAGCTGGGCCGCTTTGACAGCATGGTGGTCCCCTTCGAACTGGAGGCCTATGACCTTTTAAAGAGCCGATCCGGTAAGAAAGCAGTCTATTGTTGATCACAGCACCGCAGTATATTTTTTATGTTCTGCTATCATTTGAGAAAATGGTGTTTCTAATATTTTGCAATTTCTCAAATATAGACGGGACACAGAAGGCTTAGCTAAGCATTGGTAATGGTTAATCTAATTATAACTGATTTGGATATAAGATGATTTACTTTCAAGGTGACTTTGCACATGTTGTAATAAATAATGACATTTTCTTTTGTTAGACAGTGAACATTAATAGATAAAAACTTAACTGGACATCCTTTGATATCTTACTAATATGGCTGTTCTAGAAAGCCCTGTTTGTCTCTGATGCCTTTAAGACTACTGCCTCACATAGTTCTTAGGAGAATGCAGGTTCTTTTTCGTCCTCCTGATCCTTATTCCGTACCTCAGTCAGGTCCCCTGTTCTGCGGTCCCCTCAAACTGGACGGGCCCCCAGACGACACCTCATTACCCCTGTCCCAGGTGAGCCTTGTTCCCGGGAGGGGGGCTGCGCTAGGACCAGACCCCATTAGAGTCCTGAATACTGCTGCATGGAGAAAGAGCAGTGACACGACTCAGACTTCAAGGGGTAAAAAGTTCAGTCCGTGAATGACGCAGCAGTGTGGGGAAGACCTGCGAGAGGTCAGATCGATGTCTCCACCAGGGGTCGCTGTCCTGCACCCTCCACAGGTGGCACATCTTTCCCCAGAAATTATGCTGCAGCTAGGGTATCCCTCACAGTGCTCAGAGACCTCTTGATCACACCAGGGTCAGGCTACACGTCTCCAATCCTAGCCATGCCAGGCATTTTACAAAGTGATTGAAGAGTCTACCTGCATTTGCACCCTGCAAACATCCTGCTAATAATATTTACTGCTCCACAGCCTTGAACGCCTCGCTACTCAACAGAGCTGTGTTCTGCCATAAGGATGTTCGCGGTGGTTTATCGAATAGAGTGTTAAACATGCACCCAAGTTCGTGTGATGTTGTACCCTTAATCTAACCTGAATTGCTTCGATTTAAAAGGGCAAACTGTATTAGTTTGTATTAACTGTATTAGTCTATATAAAATATAAAATGTTGAGGTATGCAGGTCTCCCTAAACACAGCGTGCGAGATGATGTCAATAGAAAAATGAGTGCTAAGGCCCCTGGCATTGGCTCAATGGTTAGCCAGTAGCCCAGTCCAGTATGTTCATCATGTCATCAAGTTTCCCTTTCAGTGAAGTGGTCAGGTGATCTTTGACCCAGGTTGTGGGGCACGATGACCACAGCCATTCTTCTTGTGGCCGCAGTCAATGCCTGAGCTCTCTGCCTCCGAGCCTTGAATGGAACTCACTCAAAACGAGAAGGCAACGTGCATTGTTTAACCTTCACACACCAGCCCACGCCACTATATTGCATATTGCTGTCCCTGTTGTCTATTGTGTTACACCACAGACCCGTAATTCAAGCCCTTCCAGAACAGGCTCTATGAAAGCTGAGAGCGGCGTATACATGTTGAATGGGTGGATCTGTTCCCGTGTTGCTCTGGATGAGGGAACCTACATGCCTAGTTCTCCGGATGTAAATTAGGCCCTTGCGGCTCTAGCCTAGTGACGAGCCCTCCCATCTCTCCCCAGACTACAGGGGGGGGTTCCAGCTTCAGCCGGCGCAGGAGCTGGAGAGAGACCGGCGGCTGATGGAAGAGATCGAGAAGCTGCGCCTATCTGGAGCCCAAGATGCTCGCCAGCCCCCGTCCAGGATCTTCACGCCTCTCCTCGACGTGCCAGTGGACAGTTACGCCACAGACTCCTTCCCGCCACGCCCCACCAGCCCCATGCGCCCAAACTGGCTGCTGGCTGAGTCCATCCGGAGCACGGACTGGCCGTCCCCACGGAGAAGCGACAATGGTACAGTCCGCTCCGTCAACTACGACGAGGTGTACTTGCGCTCCATGGGCAGGGGCGACACGGTTCCTGAGCGGGGCAGGTCCCAGTTCCGAAACGGTCACGCAAATCCCAAAAAGGACAAGGGGGGCGGGAGTGACAGCAGCAGGGACACGGTGTACACGGTGGCGAGCGCGCCACGGCGTAGCAGAACCCCGCTGTCAGAGGTCTTCGGCTCCCCGTACCCCGGCAGTAACCCCGATCCCCGTTTTGCGGCATCAGCGGGAGGTGGACAAGGGAGGAAACAGGTGAACGGCCACTCAGAGAATGGCCATGATGGCAGAACAGTGGCCCAGGAGTACGAACTAACCAACGTAAGCATCTCCAAGACCAAGCAGTCCCTGGGTGAGTCAGCTGTCATGTGTATTACTGTGCTAAATACCATTTAACACCCATCAATTCCACTGCCATCCAACAAATCTTTATTCTTTATGACATCCTTTACGGTATGCAAAATCTTCAGTACAACAAAAGGTAGATGGAGAATTTGTACAATTGAACATGTACTTTGTCTATGTCAACCATAGACAAAGGATATTTAAACATTTACTTAAGTTCCAGTGAAGTGAATGTACCTATTGACCTTCTTCATGGTGCACTATATTTACTTACTGGTAAATTGCAATGCAATTATATTAAATTACATAGCATTGCAGTAGCGTAATGTACTGTCTACACTGACTCCAGTGTTACATATCACCAGCAGATGTCAGAGAAGCATCCACTGTGGGTGGAAGTCCACAGGAATTGTTTGTATGTTTTTGTGCGTGTGTTTCAAAGAAGGGGGTTGGGGTTACACAACAGATATTTCGTTTAGCAGCTCAGACCGTCAGCAACACGAAACGTGTCAGAGCACTTCATCAGGCTAATGTTGCCATGTCACAGGAACTCTGCCCACACAGAAAGTTGAGTATAGAGCTGTGATCACTGGGAGTTTTGGCCCCAATCAGATGCCACTGATGTTTCCTCCACCTCTGCACCTTACAATGGGACATTTCTATGGTTTTTAAACAAAGCATCGGGTTACTGGCCAGAAATCTGACCCCATCTGCCAACATGCAGAAAAAGGCTAGAAGTCTAATATGGACTGAATGGCCGGCCGCTACTCAACTATGTATAACTTTTGAATAAAGAGACGCAATGGGTAATGGCTGACGTACTATTGGGATGTTTCAGACCAGGGAAAAGCTTGTCAGATGAATGAATGAATAATGAGCTCAAACCTCTCCTCGCGTTTCCTCAGGCATCAGCATCTCAGGGGGGATGGAGTCCAAGGTGCAGCCAGTTGTGAAGATAGAGAAGATATTTCCAGGAGGAGCCGCGTCCACCAGCGAAGTGCTGAAGGTAATTAGCCCTGTTACGTCAACCCTGTCACTTCCTGTGCATTTCTACCTAATGGTCAGATCAGGTCAACTGCTGCTTGTTGCCATTAGCAAAGGTTTCACTTTCCATTACAAGGAGTATCGGAGGTCAACAGCTCCGGGCAATGTGAATATAATGTTTGTATTGAAAAAAAAGTTCTACGATCGATTTGAGCTTTAGTATAAAAGATCATTACTTTGTGGAAAAACAAAATATCAACAAAGTGCAAAATCTAAATTTTAAAAACGTTCTGATTCTTAATTGAAAATTGGCAAGTAGTGAGCAGAGGACTATACTTATATAGCAGAGAGGACACCCCCATGCCCTCTTACTTATGTAGCAGAGAGGGCACCTCCCCCATACTTATGTAGCAGAGAGGGCATCAACCCTCTTACATATGTAGCAGAGAGGGCACCTCCCCCATACTTATATAGCAGAGAGGGCACCTCCCCCATACTTATGTAGCAGAGAGGGCACCTCCCCCATACTT
>JAOYSI010018987.1:28953-45012 GCA_025775065.1 Hiodon alosoides
GCACCTCCCCCATACTTATGTAGCAGAGAGGGCACCTCCCCCATACATTTGTAGCAGAGAGGGCACCTCCCCCATACATTTGTAGCAGAGAAGGCACCTCCCCCATACTTATATAGCAGAGAGGGCACCTACCCTGACATTTATATAGCAGTTTTCACCCTGGAACCATTTCTCCATCCACCCTTCCAGGTGGAGGTATCTTCTCCCTAAGGGTTTTGGCAGGTACCTCTTTGCGGAGCTGCCTCATTGGGACTGCATAACGACACCAGTCACCTGCCCTGACCTCACGTCATTGTTATGCTTCCCGTTAAATGACAAGTGAGCAGTAATGGCCGTGCTCCCCGGATCCAATGGCACAGCGCTGGTATTGGATGGAGCAGGGGCTTGGGTCGAACCAAGGAGGCAGGACGAGCGTGCCGGGTGCCAGCAGAGCTGAAAGCTGACCCCCGGCACCAGGTCAAATCCCGGAATCCCGGGTCGCTGGCCAGCAGCTGTCATGGCTGCTGCCTCTCGGGTAGTGGCTCTCCCCCAGGCTCAGGTAGCGCTGCGCCACAGAGAAGATCTGGTGTCAGTCCAGCCTTTCTGTTTCCAGCGAGGGGCCGTGGTCGTGGTGCCTGGACACACTCACTGTTCGTCAGCCTATTTACATCGCCGTCCCACTCACCTGCCAACATGATGGAGGGTAGCAACGACCTCAGACGTCGTATTAAAGATGCTGGCATCGCCCTGGCAACCCATTTCTATCTGTTAGATTGTGAGCAGTTTCTTTTCCCCCCCTGGTGGCAGTGCAAGTGTGACTTCGCGACGGAGAATCACAGTCTCTGGTGAAATATGAGCAAGATATTGAACCCCATGAAGCAGTCGTCTGTTGTTGACTGTCGAGTGAACCCCCCCACCACAAGTGCACATCCCAACTGTACAGAGGCTCCCTACAGAAGGATTGGGGGGAGGTGCGGAATTAATCTTACCCTGTGGGGGTCAGAGCGATGTTCAAATTTCTATTTGATCTCATCAGGTACACAGCAGGGCCATAATAATCTTCCTCAGTAACTTCTCTCTAACCTCCACTTCCACCATATCCTGAAAAGCTCAGTGATTGTGCTTGGGTGTAATTAGTGGAAAGATCCCCTCCACAGGGGCCTATTCTGATAAACAGAGTAATTGAAAACAAGCTTGCTTTTTCATATTTAAAAAAACATTTTGGTCCATCTATTTTTGCTGAGGTGCGGTGGAATGGAGGACCTTCTTCCACATGACACCGTCAAGGGGGAAACGACGGAATCTGTTACCCAGAGGTTCTGTGAGAAACTGCAGAGGCTTCTCCCTGGAGAGCTCCTTGTTTTCATTCAAAGCAATGTAACCGTGGCATTGCCATTAAAGTGTTTAATATATGCTATCTTTCTATTTTTGGGATGCTAAGATGAAATACTTAGTAAATAGTATACTAAGATTTTATTTCTCTCATCTTTAAACAGATTTAATTTAAATTCTCTAGTGCCTGCGTAGCACTAAGTGTGTGGTCAAATGAACACATGACCTTCTATAATATCTGCTGTGACATCGCAAGAAATGGAGTGAGGAGGTTCTGGTCATGCTGCTTTGGAGAAAAACAAAGGGGAATTTATTGGGTGACTAGGGTTGTGAGAAAGGAGTCAGCTGGGTAGGAGTAGGGACAGAAGAGGAACAGGGGCAGAGGGGGAGAAGGAGCATGACCAGAACAGGGGCAGAACAGGGGACAGAACAGGGGCAGAGGGGGAGAAGGAGCATGACCAGAACAGGGGACAAAACAGGGGCAGAGGGGGAGAAGGAGCATGACCAGAACAGGGGGCAGAACAGGGGGCAGAACAGGGGACAGAACAGGGGGCAGAACAGGGGACGAACAGGGGACAGAACAGGGGCAGAACCGAGTTGAACTGCTTAGCAGCACTAACTAGATCTGGAGGGGAAGTGGGCACTCTGTATTTTTAAAAGGCCTGTACACTGGAGCTGGGAGTAACCATTTTTAATTGTGAGCATGAGATGGCTTACTGCTTACTCTGATGCATGAGCTGTGCTCATGATCAGGAAGGGATTTCATCACGGCAGGTCATTTTAAAAAGGGCACTGTTTACCTTACCTCTGACTTGATGAACACAGCATGTGAGAGAGGAAATGGGGGTAATTAAAGGTAGCTTCTGCTGGCAGCAGCTGGCTCTTTCTCACGCACTCACTTTCTCTTTTTTTTTTTCTCTCTCTCTCTCTCTCTCTCTCTCTCACTTTCTCTCTCACTTACTTTCTCCCTCTCTCTCTCTCTCTCTCTCTCTCTTTAATTTTCGTTGATCACTCATGTCTCAGATTTAGCCTGCTTTCTTCTGGATAGTTAAAAATGTATGTATCAATGGAGGCATAAATACATTTTGCCAGTTGCTTGATGTGGATTTATACACTCAGAACATGATCTGTCCCCTTTTCCCCCTCCTCTAAATAAGAATGAATGAACTGTTCTAATGTGTGTCGGCAGGCTGGGTTTGAGCTGGTGTCTGTGGACGGGGAATCCCTCCAAGGCGTAACACACCAACATGCGGTGGACGTCATCCGCAGGGCCTTCAGTAACAAGGCCAAAGACCCCATGGTGTTTGTAGTGAAGATCCCCAAGGGCCCCTGAGACCGAGGTGGGTCACGCATGCAGGACGTCCTGACAGGGCACCCATTGCCCCAACGTACGGACGAAACCGAAACGACGGCTCGCTGTGCACAAATTTGTCGAGGAAGCTGACTGAGAAGGGGAGGGGAGACGGTTAGCACACAGATCTGCAAAGTGAAGAGGGCATCCTGTCAAAGAAAGGTCTTTGTGTTTAAATCTCAAACAAGCCTCTTTGTGAGCCTTACGCAGACCTGCACGGAGCACCGCATGAAACAGAATACAAAAGCTGAATGTACATGTCATTGTTCATGTGAACAGAAAAATACATGTCAGTGAGCGTACTATATCAGCTTGCTGGTCAATTCGTTTTGCTTTCAAAAAAATAAGGCCTAGCAAACTGTTATCAGTATTAGATGAAGACAGCAGGCAGTTTGGTGACCTGAACTGAACCTACACCAGGGTAAGAAGACACAGAGTATACAGAGACGGTAAAGAGATAGGCGACCGGGGTCACATCTGCAGGGTTCTAATCTGAGGCATGATGTAACTCCTTTCCACAGATATAGCACTACCTTCCACAGTCTCCGCAGTTACGTCACAAAGAGATTAGGAATGGACATGCTACAAGATTTTATACAGATTGAATTCCCTTATATCCAAATAGAAAGTTTCATTTTGTTACTATCTAGAGGATTATAACAATCTTTTTTTTTTTTCTTTTTGGGAGCAAGACGCATTCGTGTTCTAATGTGATTCCGCATTTTAAAGACTTGATTTAACCACGCATACCACAGTCACTCCGGGAAATAAACTGTAAAATGTACAAGTTGTATATGAATAAAGACCAATGGGGGAGAAAACTGGGGAAACTGAGGGTCAGACTGGAGCACGATTCACCTACATTGCAGTTCTCTGGAGGTTGGCTCTGGAGCAATACACACATGAAGGTTGTTATTTCGAGCATTTGTATAAATACAGAATACTCCAGCAAAACAGTCCCGTACATCTACGCAGAGCTTGGGTGTTGAGTCTGGCTTGGAAGGCCCGGGGGTTCCCTCCAGGATGTAAAGCTGCTGTGTAACTCCAGAGGCAGGCACATAGCCTGGCTGCAGATTGAGTATGCTGTCAACCCGTCCCTTGAGGGGCCTTAAGTGAAAAGGACCTTGTCCCAGTAATGTAACTCAAAAGTACATCACAACGTGTTAGGACTCGACATGTCACAGGACCCGGCAGATATCATGCGAGTCTAACGTAATAAAGAATAACCAACTTTGTGCAGAATTGTGTTGTCCGTTGTCACTGATGTGAACCAAACTGTCAAACGGCATGGTTATGGGACTATAAAGCTGCTTTAGCATATGGGCGGTGTGGAATGTTCCTTTCAAAAAAGGAACAATCACACTGTACATTTGATCCCATTCTTAAAACCCTGAGAAAAATACGGTTGCAGAATCCCTATGCTTGTGTCAAATGTCCCAACAGCAACAAAACCACCAAAATTCAGCAAATATTTTGTCAAAGGTCGACAACCATTTAATTATTTTCACACCAGTTCTGAATGGGGAGAAATGATGGGAGGGAAATGACGGGAGATATGACGGGAGAAATGACGGGAGAAATGACGGGAGAGATATGATTGGAGATATGAAGGGAGAGAAATGATGGGAGATATGAAGGGAGAGAAATGAAGGGAGAAATTAAGAAGCGCAGGCGGCCCCACCTCCCTCACCTCACGATCATTCTCATTTGGCACAGTACGGGCTGGTTTGGGATAGGGACACATTGACAGTGCTGTTAGCATGCAGATAGCCCATCGCTAGCTCATGTCACCCCGGGCGCTTTCGGCCGCACAAGACTCCGGCTCAATGCCTACGAATGACTGGATCTAGATCTGACTCTGTGAATCTGAATCGTAGAGCCCAGCCGGTGCTCAAGCCTCAGAACGTCTTAGAACGTCTCAGAAGCCCCTTTCCCCGCCATTCAATACCAACTCAAAATAACAACCTCTTAATGAGACCTTTTTTTAATAATAAAAAAAAAAACACACACTTTTTTTTTAAACAGGACATTTACTGCAAAAAAAATATACAATAATGACTACGCATACGATGGTTTTAAAAAATATAATAGAAAAACAAATGGTCACAAAGATAATATGTCAGAACAAATAAAACACAGAAACAAAGAAAAAAAGAGATACTTTGCTTTGGTCTATTCACAGTGGCTACTCTTGATATTCAAATTGATATTGTGTCAGTATAAAGTCTAAAATGTTCATCATATATAATTCACTGTTAAGAATATTTACAATAGGCGTTTAGTCACAAAGAACCATTGGGGGACATAAACTAAAATATAGCGTGATGATTAAGAGGAGTTCCCTTTAAGAAACAAGTTCCTGAATTTGTCACGTAAACGGTCTGATAACTGTGAATGAAAATCAGTAGGCTAGCTTTGGGACAAATAGAACAGCTCCATTGGACAAATAGCCTTCTTTCAAGCTCTGTGTCTGCTTTCCGGAGGTGTTGATCGTTGTGTTTTTAGTGATAGGAGCCCTCAGGGTTGAAGTCAGATATAATGAGGTTCAAGACAACCCAAATGCTTCCTGTTACAGTCTAGCTTTCCACACTATTGCTTTCAGAAGCATGAAATCAAGGCGTTTCTAGCATCTGCTGAAAAATAACAAACAAGTATGCTATACTTATATTTTAAAGTTATATTATCTTTATTATTTATAGTTAAAAATATTTTTGTATATCAGTTTCTTATTAAAAATAAAGTCTTACTGAATGTTGACCAATATACACAACGCTTTAGATTACTGGAAAATGACATTACCAATTATCTCAATGATCTCAATGACTTGTGCTTGGATATCTTCCAATTTGTGTGGACGACTGGGTTTTTGAATGTGGATGTGAATGATTTATGAAAAAATTTCTGTGAAAAAACAAAGAACATTGTGTATACAATGCTTCAGTTTTTTCAGTTTTACCACAAATTAGCTGAGATAAAAATATAGACAGACATTTATATACGTGAATAGCCAAACGTAGTTGAGTATTTTATCCATATAAAATACATATAATACATTTCTAAATTTATACAATAATCATCAGTCATTTTATCTTTATATATTTTTTTGCCATCGTTAATCTGATAGCATGCAGTTGCAGAAGTTTTTTAAGAATAAAATCACAGCACTGTTGTATGTCAAATTCAGCACTGCACCCTTTATGTCGTTACTGTAAAACATACACTATCATATGCCTGTCAGGTGCTTTCGAAGCCTATTCTGATAAAACAGGCAGTTTTTCCCTTATTTCCAACAACATAAAAAAGAGAGGCATCTCTCCAGTTTATCGGGACCCTTTTGCCTGCCCCCTGTGTGTGACCACATGACAAGCTGTTACCATGGAGACATGTGGCCGTGGGACCCGAGGGGGTCAGTCTGCACAGCCACCTCTCCTCACATGAAGAATTAGCCCAGGAGGCCCCACTGTGATCCCACTGGTGTCAAACACACGATAACTATCTTAAAAAGGTTTTGTTGATAACCAAATCAGGAGCATTCTGCTTTTTAATTTACCTCATCATACTGTGTCTCTCTGGCTGTAAACAGACAGGGGCAGTGGGGCACAAATGAGTTTGCGCACTTCATCGAGCAATAATAAGGCTTTGGTGCTGTGTCAAAGGACAAAGAGCGAGACGTGATGTCAAAGCACCACATCCTCTTTCTCGGGCCTTTCTCTTTCTCTTTCCAACCCATAAAACTGTACACATCGGTTACATCAAAGAACCTGTCAAGAGAGCGCAATCTGACTTTCCACATTTCCACATTCTGGGTTCATCGAATGGATTCTGCATTGGAAGATAAACCTCTTCTAACACAGCGTTTCGGTGTTGTCAGGTCTTTAAAATGCGTACCAATCACAATAAGATGTCAATTACAGCAAACATTTTGGAATAAGCTGAAATCGGCTGTTTAGTATTTCATACAGCACAAAATTGTTACAGGTTTGGTGATTGGCTGATAAAGCTGTTTATCCTGGGACTGTGATTGGAACAAACGAAGATCTGATACAAATGACAAGGTCTGATGTTACATCCGTTATGATTTTGTCGTATGATGGGCGACTGGTGCCAGCTCAGACAGAACCCGAGCTCAGAGAACTCATCAACACAGCTGCGTGCTCGACCAATCCACTTCAACCTAATGTCACTGACCGCACTTTTATCCAGCAGGCCGGTGCTACTCCAATCAGCTCATGAATATGTTCAAATATTGAGTGGAGGTGCAGTCCCTAAGCACTTAGGCCTCTTGGAAGTAGACCCTACAGCTGACTCAACAATGACTCTCTCCCTGCCTGTCTCCTCACATCACCACTTCAGTTCTCCTGGCTTGTAAGACATTCACAATGTGCTGCTGTGAAATATTTCGGGAGTTGAGGCTATTTTTGCGTCTTCTGTGCCATAAACAAAATATTATGAGTATGCCAATAAAGTATGGGGTTTATCTGGGAGAGTCAAAAGGAGAGGTAAAGACTGAGTGCCTCGTGTTTGTCTTAATAGCCCTGTAATACCGTCTCTTCTAATATGCGTGGAGTAGCAGGTCTGTAGCGAAGAGCAGGGCTAGATCTCCGTGGCAGTGATTTCCTCAAAATTGATTTCGTCGGCGCCGTCCTCAAACCGCTCCAGCTCCCGTGACTCCAGCTCGAGGCTCAGCTCCCTCATGACCCGCTCCAGGTCCCGGTTCCGATCGTACATCTGGATGTAGTTCTGCTGCAGCTGCTTCTGGTAGCGGATCACCTTCTTCTTCTCTTCTTGCCACACCCGGTGTTCATCCTCGAAGGTCTCAAGCTGCTCCTCACTGCGCCGCCTTTCGTACGCCAGTTCTGCCCTCAGACGCTCCACCTGCTGCCTCAGGCCCAGTAGGGCTTCGGCGCTCTGTCGCTGGACCTTAGCCTCGTCGCTGTCACAAGCCAACAGCAGCTCCTCATCTCCATGTGGCCTGCCCAGGCATCGCCCCTTGTGGGTCGGTACCAGTCTCTGGCCATTGGGAGTGCTTAAGGCATCCCTCAGACGGGCAGACTCCTTCTCCAGCACGTCTACTTTCTCTCTCAGGAGGTCAGCTTCACTGCGGCGACGCTGCAGCTCATTCTCGCAAACCTCCAGTTCTAGTGCACGAGTGCGGGAGGCCACGTGCACCTCCTCGGTGCGGGCCTGGGTGGCCTGCAGTTCGCCCTGAGCCTCTCGCAGTTGTGCCCTCAACTCTGCAATCTCACCCGTCTTCTGGCTGAGGTCCAACTTCAACTCTTTCAGCTGCTGTTTGAGGAGGGAGATCTCCCCAGACTTCTGACACAACTGTGGGAGAGACGTGCATGAGCTGCCAGGGACACAGCCATGGTATAAACAAAGCAGACTATCCACACCTGAGAGTAGTGTGAAGCAGTAGATGAAGAAATCCATTCTGTACCTAAACTCTTGAGAATAACCTCATCTGACATTTTATTATAAGTTGGCATCCTTAATCTACACAATTTAATTTATTGATTAACCTTATTAGGGTTCGTTCACTGTATTTAAACATTCACAGTGGATGCCCAATTGTATGCTGCATGAAATCATCCATTTCTGGATAAAATCAATCAAATGTGCCGTATTGACTATGTCAACAGCCTATTTGACTTGGACAACATGGCCCTATCAATGACAGGCAGTGAGCATGATCAGGTCAACAGTAAGATTCTGAGGTCAGTGACTCAGTAAATGTCTTGTGAAAGTCACTCAAGTGCGATCACATTAGGAGGGACATGTGGCCTGAGTAGATGAGTAAGTCATCAGAGAGTCCAACAGTTTGCGTACAGTGTGCAGTTAGGCCTGGAGATTACACTCGGCACAGTGAAACGAATCCATCTCATGACCCAACTCAGTAAACACGTCAGCTGACAACACATACACAGTCACTGTAAAAGTCGCGAGCACGTGTCCGTTTCGGAAACACAAAGATGCGTCTGTCTTGGCCTGTCCGCGTTCGTAGCGGCGTCCGTACCTCCCACTTGGTCTCCTCCAATCGAGGGCCTAGCTCTTTGTGCTCTCTCTCCATGGATTGGCACTTCCTCTCCAGCAGCTCTCTCTCCTGCAGCAGCTGAGCAAAGTCCTCCTGCAGCTTCTTCTTCTCCTGCTGCAGCTGGAAGACCTGCAGCTGCAGCACCTGTTGGTTGCGCTGGGCCCTCTGGGAGGCCTGCTTGGTCCAAGAGGCGTAGCCCAGCCTCAGCTCCTCCAGCTCCTCGTCACAGCGCCTCTGCTTCTTGTCATATACCTGGTGGGGAGGGAAATGAGGTATAAACCTTCAAACACCAGTCACATCCCATTTCTGCTCACGTAGAACACCTTCAGCTTCCAGACCCTACTAATATTCCACATCTGTTATAACACTGACAAAAAATACCAAACTCTTAGCTCTGTAAATACACACATGCTGAGTCTTCGTTGTCAGGGGGCTATACTGCAATTGTAGGTAAACTGCATTCGCAGGTGTACGTGAGGCCCCGGTCACTTGTGTGCCTGTGTGTGTGAGCATGCCTACCTGGCAGATTGCAGTCTCGTTCTCGTCCAGGTTGTCCCTGAGCTGCTGTAGCTCCAGGTCCCTCTCCCTCAGCTTATCCTCCAGCTCCCGGATCATTATCTCATACCCCTCTGCTGAGCCTGGCGAGCGCCCACTCGACCCGCTGTCAGACTGAGGCTTGACCCGCCCACCAGGGGAGCCCTGCCCACTCAAAGAGCCTGTGCTCTTGCTAGAGGAGGAGCGGCCACTGTCTGAGTTTGAGTGACTGTACCCTGTGGTGGTCTGCATTGGCTCCAAGATGCCTCCAGGAGCCTCGCTGTGAGCCAAGCTACTGGTAGCACAGCTAAAGGTAGGCAAACTGGATAGGGAGTTGCGTCCAGAGTCCGACATGGTACAGGACTGGCTGCCCCTTGTGTTGCGCCCTCTGCTACGGGAATTCTGCCTCTCGGTACAGCCCAGAGACCCCCCAGTTCCTGGTAGGAGCAAGTTGAGGCTGCCCTGGCTCTCTGACTGACTGTCCCCTGGCTGTGGTGACAGGTACTGCAACAGGTTACGGTTCTTGGGCACCACTGGCTTGAAGGCTGTGGGCCGGATCAGTGTCTTCTCCATATTCTGGATGAAAGTAAGTGTGTAACAATATCAGAATAAATAAAAAGTACGCATTGTAACAATTATGCATATATTAACATACTTAATAATACTAAAAAGCATGAAAAATATAACATAGAAAAATATATAACGTATTTCAACCAGAATAATGTTCTTATTACATATACATTATTAAATATATATTTTTATTTTTCTATTAATCTGTATTATAAGATTTCCCCCAAAACAACAGCATCAGTTATATTCATTGACATCAGGTTAACTTCAGTCTCGTCATATGATTTTTAAAAAAAGTAGATATGGGGTAAAAGATCATTCTCCCCTCAGATTTAATCAACAGATTTTCAGATCCTTAAAGCAATTTATACAGATTGCCAGTGAGCAAGGTTACCTCAGAGCTTTCGATTCATTGTGCAATGCAATGAACTAATTGAAACTGATCTACTGCAGGCTTTCTGCTAGTAGCGATCAAAGTGCTTTCAGAGCAATAGAAAAGGCTAAGCAATAAAACAGTGCAGGGGCCATTAGAGAGAGAGAGGCCCTGGCTGGCTTCAAACATACCTTCCCCAGCTGGCCTGACACAGGGATCAGTTTGGGAGGAGGTCCACCAAAGTTTCCACTCAGGGCAAGGCTGTCCCTGTTCTCCTCGGAGTCGCTGCAAGGGCTTCTGGGAGTCAGGTATTTGTCGTTCCAGTTCCCGTCCAGGTCCTCTCTCATGTGACTGTAGCTTTGGTTGCCAGCGGTGACCAGGTGCTCCTGGGAACTGCCTGTGGTGAGCTGTCCCTCTTGCTGGCGGAAACAGCTGGTGGCCGTGTGGGGTCGGCGGCACTGGGCATCAAAATCCTGGGGGCCCCGCCCTGAGATCAGACTGCTGACAGAGCCCATGGCGTCTTGGCTGCAGGGCGCGGGAGAGACGGAGAGGCGCTGGGAGCTCCAGCTGGAGATGTGGTGATCAGTGGCGATGGGCAGAACCTGAACCAGAGCCATACTGACGGCAGAAAGCGTCGACACACCCTGCAGTGTCAGAGAGAGAGAGAGAGAGAGAGAGTCTGAGTTTAACTGCTTTCTGTACAATAAATTTAAATGATCGTGGCCTGCGAGAAAGAGATCTAAGATGCAAAACACACACACAGACACACACACACACGCCATGGATTTAACAAGCCAGGGATTCTATTAGAGGAAAAGCAAACACGAGGGTAGTACCAGATTTAGTCCCGTCAGCGATGTGTCTGGGAGATGGGAGATGGGAGGTGGGGGTGTTGATGAGGCTGTGATTAATGAGAGGTGGGCAGAGCTCTTTGAACGAACTCTGCCAATATCCGATCGGCCTCTGACATCCCTGTGCGTCTTTGCGGGAGGGTTCCAGCCCGCCAGTAACAGCAAACAGCGGGGGCTCAGCGGACCACAGCAGCTTCCCAAGGCAGAATCATCATGGATCACTGCACTGCCCCTCACTCCCAAATTCACGCTCTCTGGCCTCAGCCTGGGATAATGCGATTGGACTGCCTCCCCGATTGGCTCCAACCCACCTGACCCTGTGAACTCAACAGCAGCAGACTCGAACGCCTTGCTGACCCCTCCCACAATCTCCTTGACCCCTGGGTCTCTTTTCTCTCTGCTACTCAGGGCAACAAATCCCAAAATAATTTGCCCACCGTTTCCAAACTATCAGAGTTTACACCTGCGCACACAGTTTCACACACAGACACAGATTAGAAGTTTCGTAGGTTTTCTGTTGGCAAAAATAATTACTCAGAGGGAGGGCTACACTAGAGGAATTCCAGTCACCTCCACAGAGACGTGCTAAGATCTTAATCAAATCCAGTGTTCCTCTCCCTAGTAGTAGGCTGCAATCCTCACTTCAGTGGCGCTCCCCCTTAAACCAGTTTATTTTCAGGAATTTAGTGTATTTCCACAGCAACAAGCTCTATCACCATAAATTTCCCTCCATGCGCCAAGGCCGTGGCGAAGTCAGGCAGTTGAAGGTACTGATGGCTCATTGCCTGACAGAGGGTGGAACAGCATGTGTAACACACAGGTGTGTCCATATTCACTGAATCGATTGATTACTTGGCTAGAGATTCTTCCAAGTCAGGCAGCGCTGTGAACAGTAAACAGACAGCTCTGGAAACGTCATCCATCCTGATGGCTGTATTGACTACCTCTGAGCTTTGGCTATGACCAGGAGGAACGGTCAATGGCACTACCCCCTCCTTAGGAATTCTCAAAAAATCTGGACCCTTTTGTGGCCCTTTGTCCAATATCGCTCCAACCCCCCACCTTCCCTGAAAGACACACACCCACACAACGTTCTCACAACCACCATCATTAAGGAAGTGCTATTTGCCAGTGCTCACTGGCATTACCCTCACTCCCAGTGACTCCCATGAAAAACTTGTTTTAAAAATGGTTAAAGGAGAAAGACGGGACAGGAGCCCCATCACACGCCTGGACAGAACAAGCAGAGCTGTGGAGACTCTCTGAGACTCTCGAAACAAACATTGTCCGAAAGGAACATCGAGTCACAGCAAAGCAGACGTGTGCTGCTGGAGGCTGTGACTCAGAGTCATTACAGTGCAGCAAGTTGGCCGATGGAGCAATGTCCCCTCAAACAAGATCCCTTCTGCTTAACACAACACAACGTTACATTGAGCTCCTGTGTATTTACATGGACAGAGCACTGAGTGATTTGGGTCAAGCGTCTGAAGTGTACAGTACAGTAAATACAGGAAAGTAGAGTACATAATGATTATATGACTGACGAGGAAAAAAACAGCCTGGGAAGTGAGTGAAAAGACTAAATGCACACACTTGCACGCAGAGAAATTAGCATCCAGTACAAATCAGAGGTCAAATGCACGCCGCTGTGCATAACTGCAAATGCACTGTGCCAAGGCAAGACACCGAACAGTTGGGGACCGCACTGGTAGTGAGCGTCATGCATGGTCCTACAGCTCCTGGGGTCCACAAAGGAGGATAGCTGTGTTGGCTGAATGGCTGTCGACTCATATTTACAGCCAAATCTCCCACCAATACCCCCTGCCAGGGAGATGAGCCGCTCTACCCTTTCTGGTGGAAATGAAGTCATACAGCAGCACCCTGTCTCTGTACTTTCTATGTTTCTTCTCCCGTCTGTTCTCTAATGATAATGATGGTAAGTTTTCTCTGTCCAGCACAAAGCAAATTGTCTTATTCACAGTTTTCATAACAAGATCATATAACGAGTCGTATATTTACTTTTTACTCTGATGTTTTTTTAAAGCCCTGTTTAAAAAAAAAAGAGGCTATTTCGGCTCTTTACATCATTGTTCTAACAATCAGTGCGTGTCTAAACATTGAATTATTAAAAATATGTTATGTATCAGCTTTAAAAGGCCCTGTAATTAATCTGACTAGTCATGACTTTTAAGGCTACATATTCTTCAAAAATCCTAGGAACTTTTCAGCTTAGCCAAAACCCTGCTGTCTTGGGTATACAGACTCCTAACATTCCCTCTGACTCACTGCCTGCTCCACGTGCATTCTGTTCTGACCCGCGCCTCCCCAAACCAGTGGGCCGATTTACCTCATAAAAAGATAATGAAACCTGTATAATCAGGACATAGGACGGTCCTGGAGTAAAGTGGACAGAAAATGCAGCCCGTCGATCAGTGCAATCTGTTGTGAAAGTCTCCCCGGATTTCAGTTGTTTCCTACACAACCAACTTGTTGCATTTGCAGAATCTCCTATTAGTTAGTGCTTGGCTGCGTTGCCATTGCGCTTTAGGCTGACACGTATTAGGCACGGGGAGAAAACTCAATGCAAGAGTGAGATCCGGGCAGATAAGGCAGCAGGGCAGCTCCTTAGCATCTCAAAGCATATGAGTGCTACTAATCCCAGGATGGAGCCAGATAAGGAAGCGGCTGAGGTCCCTGACATCCCCTCTGTCTCCAGTCGGGGGCCCTTCAGCTAAGAGTAGGCACTGGAGAGAGCATAAAGAAGGCACATTTTCTGACAGGATGCTGGGAAGAATGGTGCAGTCTATTGCAATGAACGGTAGTGTGAAATTAGTCTCCTTTAATTTGGCTCAGGTCGATGGGCAGGGGAAAGATCAGTCACAGGACTTGTGTGTGGAGCAAAAGCTGGCCTCTGTCTTGGTTCTAATGGAAAGTCGACTGCTCAAAGATTCCCTTTGATTGCATTCCTCAATGTCTCTGAAAAGAAGCACTAAAAGCTTCACCGCACAACGAGGCTTCCGTACCGACTGGTGTCCTGGTACTTAATGAGGTGATTCCATCTGCACTACAGCGCTTGGAGAGAGGATCGTACAACTATAGACTAATCTCTAATCCTGGCCTCCCACCTTCTGCACAATCACAATAAACACAGAAAGTAGGCCTGTGCAGGCTCCATATCAGGTGGAAGGAACACCAATTTGGCCAGTGGTAGATACAGCAAAGAGCTTCCAAACCCAGGGTATGGCTCACTACAATGCTAAGGCCTCGCACCCGAAATTAGGCCAACCCGCTACTCACACTGCAGTAGAGGACGCTGTCACTGTTTTCAGACAGCCAATCAAATTGTGCACTTTCCATAAAAACGAATAATAATGAGTCGAGTCAGTAGTGTCCTAGTGCAGCAGACGACGGCAAGCACAAGACCAGCATGCCAAGAAACAGGTCGAAACGTACCCAGACAGCTACCCCCCATCACCATCAAGTAAACATACCAGACCTCCACTCCATTCACCGCAGCCCGCTCTAGGAAGACACTCTATACAGTCCACTATCCATGTACCAAATAATCACGGACACACCCAATGATTGGCTCGCCTCAGTGGACAGATAACTACCAGAGAAGAGAAGAAAGATGAACAGTCCATGCCCAGTGCATTCAGACCGTTTTAAAAGCATTGAGGGACACAGAGCTGTCTGAGTAAACCCTCACACTATTGACCTGGCCGATGATGTAATCGCCATTTGCCTTCTCTCTTTTGTTTTTAAAATCACCTCGAGACCGATGTCTGCATTCCACATCCTGCTCGGTATAACAGCAGGGGGCAGGTCACCCGGCAAATGAACTCTGAACCCCCCCCCCCCAACCCGTGTGTTCCAGAGGTGTCCCTGTCCAGAGATCGGTTCCCCCGAGGAGTTAGGTTCCCCCAATCAGCATCAGTGAATTCTTTGAATGACTTTAGATAGAGAATCACAGGACTGACCACTATATGGCTGGATGATAAACTAGTAATTTTCATGAAATGTGATACAAGAGAAACATACAGTACAAAGCTTTTCTGCTAGTGAGAGGGTGGTGTTTTTAACTGTTAGTTACATGTTTAGTGTAAGTTCACCTGAATTTTGTTCCTAGGCAGTGTACATGTGGGTTAGTGTCCGTACAAGTGTGTGAGATTGTGGTAAAGGTAATTACCCTGATAACTGCCATGTGTCTGTCACACACTGTACACGTGCATGCACTCGTGTAATTATAGTATGTGACAGACACATGCCAGTTATCTGGGGAATTAGCTTCAGTCCCATCGCAGCACTAATGCCTCAAGTCTCTGAGGAGTTGAACTAAGAATCACTAAGAATTTCACCCCAGATTCTGACCTGTTGCAGAAAAGAAAATTTTAGCTGGCAAGTTCATTAGAAGGAGTCTGAGCACGCATGGAATAACCGTGACAAGTTGACCTCTGCTTCATAAAGTTCATTAGAAGGAGTCTGAGCACGCATTGAATAACCGTGACAAGTTGTCCTCTGCTTCCTAAAGTTCATTAGAAGGAGTCTGAGCACGCATTGAATAACCGTAGCAAGTTGTCCTCTGCTTCATAAAGTTCATTAGAAGGAGTCTGAGCACGCATGGAATAACCGTGACAAGTTGACCTCTGCTTCATAAAGTTCATTAGAAGGAGTCTGAGCACGCATTGAATAACCGTGACAAGTTGTCCTCTGCTTCCTAAAGTTCATTAGAAGGAGTCTGAGCACGCATTGAATAACCGTAGCAAGTTGTCCTCTGCTTCATAAAGTTCATTAGAAGGAGTCTGAGCACGCATTGAATAACCGTGACAAGTTGTCCTCTGCTTCATAAAGTTCATTAGAAGGAGTCTGAGCACGCATTGAATAACTGTAGTAAGTTGTCCTCTGCTTCCAAAAGTTCATTAGAAGGAGTCTGAGCACGCATTGAATAACCGTGACAAGTTGTCCTCTGCTTCATAAAGTTCATTAGAAGGAGTCTGAGCACGCATTGAATAACTGTAGTAAGTTGTCCTCTGCTTCC